>NW_026846588.1:53819350-53973963 GCF_025583915.1 Anolis sagrei ordinatus | reverse complement strand
CCCCCCCCCCCCCGAAACGAAATCCTGGCTACGGGCCTGTCCAGAATAGTGCCTTTATTATGACAATCTAAATCAGGCTCTATTTTTAATGCAGCAACTGTAGCTACAATCCTATATTCAGTCACCTGGATTAAGCCTAATTGAATTCAGTGAGATATAATTCTTACTAGACATGTTTAGAATGTACAGGCTTTTTTCACACAAGTTATGAAAAGGATTAATTCCCTGCAGCATTTCTCAATTTGCACTCTGTATTGTTAATGCAGATAATATAAAAGATTTGGATGGCTTGTCTTCCTAATACTGACCTTGCTATCATTAATATTTAAGACAATTATAAGCTGTTTAGCATTTTAAAGACTAATTAGGTTAATGTAACATAAAGTGCAAAAGTATTCTCTAATTCAGTTCCTTTCAGATATGTCAGACTACAATTCCCAGTATGGCCACGGAAGTGTTGAGACTTGTACTCTAACACATGTGTGGTGAACAGATTCAATAGGGAATGGTCAAGAGCAATGGCTCCCAACTTTTTTTTTTGACCAGGAACCACTTGACCAGGGACCACTTTGACCAGGGTACACTCTCCAACATTAGTACCAAAAGGGTTACGAATGCGTTTTTGGTCAACTTTTAATTCGGCTTGCTTATCTGGATTGCTGATTCAGAAAATTGCATTGGATGGACCACATCAGCTCTAATTTCTGATACAGAACATATGCCATCCAGTAGTCGCCATCTGCTCACCCACAGACAAGCATATTTAATAAGCCTCTGCACTATAGAAGGGTTTCGCAAGACCAGTTGCTCTCATTGCAACGGTGTAGTAACTGTGAGGCTACTGACCACGTTTTAGTTCTTGTGGGCCACTGGTGGTCTCCAGACCACAGATTGGGAATCACTGGGCTAGAGGAGGGGTGAGCAAATGGCAGCTCTCCAAAACTGATTGGACTGCAACTACTGTTTGGATTAGAAAAGGAGTTTCTATTATTGTAATTATTGAATAGAAAATGGGCCCCAAATCCTATAAGCAAACAAACAAATAAAGACAGAATAGAACAAAAAAAAATCCATCTAAACATCAAGAAAAACTTTCCGGTAATAAGAGCTGTTCAGAGTGGATTGGATTGCTTTGGAGGGGGATGGATACTCCTGGCTATCTTTTGAGAGTACTTTAATTGTGTATTTCTTAATGTTGAATGAATGAATAAATTTTCTGGGTACACTCATAGACCAGGAGTACAAAGCATTAAATCATTAGAGGTTTTTTTTGTTTTTTTAAGAAATACATTAACATTAAGATAAATGATTCAAAACATCAAAAGCAGAAACATAGACTCATAGTTGGAAGAGACCTCATGGGCCATCCAGTCCAACCCCCTGCCAAGAAGCAGGAAAATAACATTCAAAGCACTTCCAACAGATGGCCATCCAGTCTCTGCTTAAAAGCCTCCAAAGAAGAAGTTGTATCATCTGTAAATTTAATAATGATATTACTATAATAAACAAGGGCGCAATCATATATGTAAATAATATAAAGTAGAGGATGCAACACACAGCCCTGTGGTGTACCTGTGTTGAGAATAAGAGATGAAGACATAAGATTCTGCCTCATCTCTCCCCTGCTAAATAAATTACATGAAGACCTCTGGTGGTGCAGTGAGTTAAACCGCCGAGCAGCTGAACTTGCTGACCAAGAAGTTGGCAGTTCAAATCAGGGGAGCGGGGTGAGCTCCTGCTGTTAGGCCCAGCTTCTGCCAAACTAGCAGTTCAAAAACATGCAAATGTGAGTTGATCAACTTCGCTCCATGCGGTCATGCTGGCCACATGACCTTGGAGGTGTCTACGGACAATGCCAGCTCTTCAGCCTAGAAATGGAAATGAGCACCACCCCTCAGAGTCGAACACGACTAGACTTAATGTCAGGGGAAACCTTTACCTTTACTACTTTTACACTTTGATATGAATCAACTAAAGTAAGATGAGGACAAAGATTAAAATAAGAGAAGAAAGGAGAAATGAGGACATTTAAAACACATCTGAAAAAGAGGAACAGAAGATTAGGAGTGTCCCAGCCAAATTTGGAGAATTGGAGAATATACTTTTTTAACTTTTCCAAGTGTCATTTTATCCTCAATCCCTTTTCTAATGTATAACACAGAATCTTCTCTTTTCATAGGTGTCATACAAAGTGTTGATGTTTTTATTTAGCAATTCATTGCGACTCCAGCATCCCTTTTCCTGGAGAGTCAAACATGATGATTAAACTCCTAAATATACCGAATGATGGAAAGCATGTAATTTTCACTTCTAAGAGAGTTCTCAAAAGATACCCAGGGGAAACTGTTTTAAGTGCAAATCTGTAGCCCTCATAAATACAAAATAAAGCTTTAAAGGAACAAGACAGCGGGCATGTTCACACACTGGGAGAAAGTGTCTAAGTCAGAAACACTCATCACTGTCAATAAAATACATATTCATTCAACTACGATGTCCAATACAAATGTTCCATTGTCTTGGGAAAGAGGATGGGGTGAGTTTTCAGCAAATTGACTCCCATTAACAATACAAAATATTATTATCATCTAAATGTGTTACCAGTTGGAAGACTGTACTTTTTCTTTCAAACAGCACAAAATGATACTTTATATAATTCAATCTGCAAAAAATTGACAAGGTTAGCAGTGGCTGATTTGGTGGAGATAGAAAGCAAAATTAAATGTTTTTTTCTGTTTAAAAAGGGAATTCCATGTCTGATAGGAATTGCTACAGCCAGCCCAGCTCTGTACATATTGTCTGGATTACAGTGACAGTTTTATGGTGTGGCTGTTTTGCCTGGTTGTGATCCCCAATTACAGTATGGCATTTGACAGGAGAATGTTAATGTTTCCAATGGCTGTGGATAGCCCTCTGAATGAATAATTCACTGCATGAGATCACTGCCTGATGTGAAAATAAATGCAGCCTTCTGAGAGATACAGTTTGCCCAGATAGAAGAGACCCTTTATATTTACATGTCTGTCTCATTCATATATGAAATAGTGTTGGACTTTATTTTAAAACATTTTGTTGATGTTGCCCATCCAAGAACCTTCTCAGGAAACTAGGATATCATTTAAACAAAGAGTGGATAAACTAGGCCCTGCTCTCGATCCCGCCGGCTTCACAAGCACGCCTGGCGGGGACGAGAGACAGGGCCTTCTCAGTGGTGGCCCCTCGGCTGTGGAACACCCTTCCTGCAGATATTAGATCGACCCCCTCCTTGCTGGCATTCCAGAGGAAAGTAAAGACCTGGCTGTTTGAACAGGCATTCGACTAAGCAGTGTGATTGATTGACTGACTATCGGACCACAGAATATCAGATAACGAGTTTGGATTCTGATTTCATTGATGAGACCTGATGGATTTGTTATATTGATGTAGTGATGTATTGATATTGATGTTTAATGATTTGTGATGCTATTGCTTTTAAATGCTTAATGATTTTGTATTGTGTATACCTAAATTGTTGTAAACCGCTCTGAGTCGCCTAAGGGCTGAGAAGAGCGGTATACAAATAAAGTAAATAAAATAAATAAATAAATTTCCTTTCATTTCATGAGAAAGGAAAAGAGTTAGATGAGATGGGGAAAAATTTTAGCTGAGTCTTGTCAACACTGAATTTTCATGATGATCTTGTTTCCAGAGAGATTTCTAGCTTCGTGTTTCAAGTTTTGCCAGGTTCCTGTTCTGGTTATTGGATCTCAATGCTGTCTTGTTCTTTTGGATTTTGCATCCTTGGATCTTGTCTTTTTATCTTTGTACCTTGAAGTTCATGGAGTATTTGTATTTGTTACCTTTGGAATATACTGTTTTGGACTACACTGTTTCTATTATTTTTATTGCTTTGCTTACAAATATCTTTCAACAAACTGCTTGCTGATTTTGCATACTGATGTGTTGTTTAAGGACAGAGGTGTTCCTGTTTTGGGATAGAACAGTACAGTACTGAAATATACCAACATTGAATACTGGCTGGGCATAAAAATGAAAAATGCCCCCTGCCTTCTGTGAAGTCGTCCACCTTGATTTAAGTAAATAAGCAATACAGTGGTGCGGAGGAGAGGATGCTGGATGCTTCTTCATCCTGTAACCCAGGCATGGGGAAACTTCAGCCCTCCAGGTGTTTTGAACAATTCCTAGCAGCCTACTGGCTGTTAGGAATTTTGGGAGTACAAGTCCAAAACACCTGGAGGGCTGAAGCTTGCCTATGCCTGCTGTAACCTATCTCCACTCCATCTAGCCTTCTGCACTTTCTTCTTCTCCTGTCTCACTTTTAGCAACAGAACCAGAAGTGAGAAAAGTGTCTCGAATGACTATTATCAGGAGTCGTAAAATTCTCATATATATATATATATATATATATATATATATATATATATATATGAACATGAGGAAGAACTTCCTGACTGTGAGAGCTGTTCAGTAGTGGAACTCTCTGCCCCGGAGTGTGGTGGGGGCTCCTTCTTTGGAAGCTTTTAAACAGAAGCTGGATGGCCATCTGTCAGGGCTGATTTGAATGCAATATTCCTGCTTCTTGGCAGGGGGTTGGACTGGATGGCCCATGAGGTCTCTTCCAACTCTTTGATTCTATGATTCTATTATTCTATACACACACACACACACACACACACACACACACTTCTAACAGTTATGTGAGCTGGGGGTGGTGACGACCGAGAGGGAGCTCTGCCGTGGGTTGGTCCATGAGGTCACAAAGAGTCGGAAGCGACTAAACGAATAAACAACAACATGTAAAACCTCTTAGTTAGTCCCTAAGAGGTTTATTTGGAAGCCTATCCTTAGCAGAGGCCCTAAAATGTTTTGTACCATATGTAGTTCATATATGAATCTAGGACTGAGTGGCAAAAGTTCAACACTCTACGTCTCCATGATCTTTTTGCTGTTAAAATAAGATTTCCCCTACCACTCTGCTTTGCATATGAATGGTTTGAATATGTTTGTTCTTCTAAAATTGTGAAGGAAAACATTGAACAAATAGACAGAAATAAATAAATGCACAATCTTTGCAGATAAATCCAACTGTGTGGGAACACTTTTTAGATATTTAGAGGAAAGTCCAACTATTACAACATCCTGATCAGAGAACTAATAGAAATGGAGCAAGAGAAAGCCTTCTGTTGAAACCACAGGACATTTTATTCAGTGCTATGCTTGCCCTACTGAAGACCCTACTCTGGGGGATGTTAATGTTATTCTGGAAGTAACATAATGCTCCTTTTTCTCTCACAGGAGGCCCAGCATCCACCACAAAGAGTCGGCCTCCTATTTGGCTATTTAAAAATAACAATAACAAAAGAAGGATTGGACAACTAAGGCTATTCAGACATATTCCGAAAGCTGGATGGAAAGGCTGAAATGCATTTTCTGTCCCAAAAATAAGAGAGAAGAGCTGCAGGGACACAGATGAAGCCTTAGAGAGAGTGGTCATTCAATGGGGGGAAAGTTTATTTAATGCTGGGAACCAAAGTTTTATAAGCCAATGGCAAAATGACAGGCAAGAGGCATAGAGACGCTTCCCATTTTCCTTTCTGTTTAATCAATTACTTCCAGGAATAAAAAGGGAGGAAGGTCATATAATGATGATTTTGTTCAAGTAGTCCAGGAAATGTTTGACTTCTACAGGTTTTTCCCCTTAACTCTCCAGGGATTTACTAACAGAAGAAATCAAATTATAGTGTCTGGCTTCTGAGAAATTATGGAGCATCACTCTGCAAGCTGCACTATGAATTTCTTCTGGCCTTAATTCTCTGTAAAATAGGACCCTTGATGTCAGTTAGTGAAGGGATAATGTGCAATAAATTTCTATGGAGATGAGAAATTGTGGGAATAAAAATGAAAAGGAAGTAACAGCTATTAAATATTTTGGATTCCACTTTTCTAAAAGAATAAAATTAATACAAGATATTTTTAAATGGCAAGGAGGGAGGTGTGTCTTTTCCACTGCCTCTTCCTTTATCTCCACCTTTGTACATCTGGATCTTCCTCTGCATTATCATCACCTTTGTTTATATATATACAAGTAGACAAAAGTGATTGTACTCAATAGGTACCATGACTGAACTATATTTCAGAATCAATATTTTAGCTCCTTATTTGATGCAATACCAGCCTACAAACACTCGGTTCAAAAATGCAACTTTTGTAATATTATACAATTTGAAGAGAACCCAGAATATTAATTGTATTTCCTTATGAAATTGGTATAGGTTTAACAGACCACAAGTGGAGGTTTTATGTTATGCATTTAAAGACTGGGTTGCTGTGAGTTTTCCAGGCTGTATGGCCATGTTCCAGAAGCATTATCTTCTGGGGCATTCTGGATCATGGCCATACAACCCTGAAAACTCACAGCAACCTAGTGATTCTGGCCATGAAGGCCTTCAACAACACCTTTAAAGACCCTTTCATGTTACCCAGTTGTAGTAATATGATTCCACTTTATAACTCTATGGCAATATCCTATGGAATTCCAGGATATGCAGTTTTGTAAGGCAGTAGAGCTCTCTGGTTGAGAACTTTAAAAGTTTCTCCCTAAACAGAAAATCCAAAGCTTCTTCAGGATGGGAGCAAAAACATTAAAGTGGTATCATGGTCCCATCATTGTACATTGTGAAAGAACACAAATGTTGTTGGACTATGATCCCTGATCACTGGACACAATCTCACAATTCCTAACCATTTGCCATGTTAACTGCACCAGACCCTGGGACATTACTTTTTTAAAGCACAAGTAGAAGTTATTTTTTGACTCATTACTCCAATGCTCCACTGTGAACAGAGCAGCACAGGTAAAGGGAAATAGATTGAGCCCCTGTTGTCCCTCGTTGCCATAGCAGACAGCCACATAGCTCCAGGAACGCTTCTGGCCACCACTAGGTAATAATAATAATAGTAATAATAGTAATAGTAATAGTAATAATAATAATAATAATAATAATAATAATAATAATAATAGGAAACAATGAACATTGACAAAATCACGATCTGTCAACTGCAAAAGTCCACCTTACTTGGATCTGTGCGCATCATTCAAAAATACATCACACAGTCCTAGACGCTTGGGAAGTGTTCAACTTGTGATTTTGTGATATGAAATCCAGCATATAGATCTCGTTTGCTGTGACATACTGTGTTTTTATGTACACTGCCACCATCTCTCAGAGGGACTCGGGGTGGCTCACAAAGCACTCAAGGTGCAATCACACAAAATATATAAAGTGTAAAAACTATAACATAAAAACAATAAACAACCAACATAAATATCACAAGGTAATGTTGTTGACATAAGCAGTCATCCAGAAGCAGCTGGTCCAATTAGTTTGAACCAGGTACAGCCTTTCTGGATTCCGCTCTGCCAGTGCTGTGGAATGGATACAAAATGTGTGGGGCCAGTCTGGAGCATAGGTGGCCCTGAATCCCCTCTTAAATTCCTCTAAGCCATAGGTTCCCAAAGGTGCTACAGCTTTGGTTCTAACAGCTATAGCACCTTTGAGGACCTATGTAATTGGGAATCTATGTATTCATACGTGTTTATGTTTGTGTGTATTCTAAGTATTTTTACATTCAGAATTCCTTCTCTGTTTCCATATGGGGTTATAACTAAATTTATAAACTCCAGCCATGAACCAAGTTTCATCTTTCCAAAAACATTTCCGGACCACAGATGCTCCATCTTTATTGGCCTCTTCTATCCAATATCCAGGCAGATGGAACTGCTGAGCTGTTATGTGCCGTGTAGTCCAGTGAGACTCTCAAAAGAACTAGCTTTCCCTGCCCAGCTGAGGGGATTATCTACTTGTGTTGCTGCTTGTTATCTCTGCCTTTGTCCTGTAGGCAATCAAAAACCTCCATGTCAGCAGGTCTCTGGGGTCACTGGCTTCTATTAGCATGCAAACACCAACAGCAGCAGCACTGTTGGGAAAAAGAGGATGTGTCTTTAAGAATCATCTTGGAAGACCAAGAACTTTGTATCTTCTGGTCTAATTTCTACATACATGACTATGCTGGGGTGAACTGAGGGAGAAAACATGGGGAAAATGAAGGGTTCCCAAAATCCAGTTTCTCAGATGACATGCACAGGTGTGAAAGGATGCATATAGGAAATAACAGATAGGTGAGTGAGTGTGTTTAATCACTTCTTTGGCTGGCTGCTGAATTTCACCTGAAGCTATCCATGACTGAGACTGTCCATAGGAACGCCCCATACTCTATGTCACTTAAGCTATTCAACACGGGCAAATTTGACAGATTCCATCACATGTGTTTCCCCCCATTTTTTCCAGTTGTATAGTCATTCCTGAGCTCAGAAGATGATCTCTGCCCATCTTCCCCCCTCCCCCCGACACTTCAGAAACACTTCACTGACGAGACATGATGGATGCAGAGAAGAAGTCCTTCTGCATTGTCTGATGGCCTATTATACATAGTTTCCTTTCTGTATTACAAGTGTTTACAGAAATAGGGGAGGGGGACTGTGTAGGATAACATCTTTGGTTGGATCTTATTCTTCATACGTTGCTGAGCAACAAGTCAGGTGCTCACATTGCAATAAGAGATATTGTGCATCAGAAGAGCAACAGCTTAACGCCTTCGCATTGTTCTTCAAAACAATACTTCAGTTTTCCTCTGAAGCGCTTGTCTGAATCCAGAATTATACTCAGAGTTTAGCAACATTTGCAGATTTTGATCAGCCAACATGTCAATGGCTTGAAGTGGCTAAACACAAGCAGGTGGGCTCCCATAAACAGTCAGCATTAAGGGGGGGAAACACCTACCAAGACTATTAAAGAACAAATGAATGAAATTAAAATCAAATCAGAGCAGATCATCTGCAGTGCCACAATGGGTTAAACCCTTGTGCCGGCTGAACTGCTGACCTGAAGGCTGGTGGTTTGAATCTGCGAGATGGGGCGAGCTCCCATCTGTCAGCCCCAGCTTCCCGTATGGGGACATGAGAGAAGCCTCTTACAGGATGGGAACACATCCGGGTGTCCCCTGGGCAACATCTCTTCCCTCACACCAGAAGTGACTTGCAGTATGCTCTCAATTCACTTCTGACATGATAAAAAAAATCCAATTTAGCAGCCACCACTCACTAAAGAGTCTGGGAGTCCTTTTGGACCCTCTGCTGACAATGGAGGCCCAGGTCTCTCTCCGCCGTGAGCGGAGAGAGTCATCTCAAGGTCATCTCAAGGCTGGACTACTGTAACGCCCTCTACATTGGCCTCCCTCTGTCGGTGATCCGGAAGCTCAAGTTGGTACAAAATGCAGCTTCTCGGCTTCTTGCGGGAATTCCGATGAGATGCCACATAACACCAATCTTACTACAGCTGCATTGGTTACCAATTGAGCACCGGATCACTTTCAAAGTGATGGTACTCACCTTTAAGGCCTTGCATGGTCTGTGGCCAATGTACCTGAGGGCTCACCCCCTACCAACCCCAGAGATCCCTCCGTTCTGAGGACCAAGATCTATTGGAAGTCCCCAGTGTCAAGACCTTGCGTCTAACGGCAACCAGACGCAGAGACTTCACAGCAGTGGCGCCATCAGTCTGGAATGCTCTGCCACCTGAAGTTCGTGCCCTGCGGCACTTACCAGCTTTCCGCAGGGCATGTAAGACATACCTGTTCGACAGGCTTTTAATGTTTGATACTGTTGTTTTTAAATTGTTTTAAATTGCTTTTAAACTTTGTTAGATTTTAGCTATTCTTGTAAGCTGCTCCGAGCCCCAGGGGAGTGGCGGCATATAAGTTTAAATAATAAATAAATAAATAATTTTATGGCCAGTAATGTAGTGCCAGGTTAGAGAGGCCTTAACTTGCAATTTCACATCTGTCTCTACATATGCTTTACCACTGTCTCCTTTGGGAGAAGAAAATCCCATACATATGTGTGCATGCACACAGAAAACCAAACAAAGGTACATCAAAAACTGTGGAAAGAAGAAGATCTTCAAAAGGAAAAGGTTTTACCGTAAGCAAGCAATCTGCATTAGCAAAAGAGTATCTCTTACATGAAGGCTCTTCCTTCAGGCATATTTGGAGAAGTTAGGAACATCTGACCGTGAGTAGAATAGGAAATGTTTAGCTAGTTTGCTTTAAGGAATTATGTATCTTTTACCCTTGGCTGAATATGGCGCAAGTTGTTTTGTTATTTTCTAACTTCACCAAGTGTGCCTGAAAGAATGGACTTTATATAAAAGGTATTCTTTTACTAATGTAGATTGCTTGCTAAGAATCAAGTCTTTTTCCTTTAAAGATCTCCTTTTTCCATGCTCTCTATCATGTGCTTGTCATTCAGTGTGTGTGTGTGTGTGCCTGTGTGCTAGAATTTTCCTCTCCTAAGGGAGTGGGGAGGATTAGAGGTGAAAACTGCAAAGTTAAGGCCTCACTAACATGCGGCCAAGTTATTGGTCATAGCGGTTTAAAACCAGAGACAGCAGCTGGACTGGATGATCTCCAAGGGTCTAATCTCGTTCACAACGCCAAATAAAACCCTTTACACTACAGAGGGTATAAGAAAAGGGGAATGTAAAGAGAATCTCCATTCTCATTTTGTGATACACACAATGTGTCAAGAAGAATTGCATTAACTAACATTAATTCCAGCTTGTGACGGCGCAACCTGTGTGTAGAACTTTAAAGTGCAAAGGTTTAAAATGTATAACATGCCCAAACGTGCCTAGTTTGTAAATGTATAGTTGGATTAATTGGTTATTTATAGCTGTCAATCAATGTTGTTTGCACCAGTTATATTGCTTCCTCAGCTCAATTGCTTGGCTCCACCTCTTCCTGGAGGAGGGCAGAGCTTTTCCTTTTCCATTCTACCATCAAACTTTCTATCAGATAGATGTGAGAAAGAGACTTGGCTCTAAAGCCCTTAATTAAGTTACCTCTCTTCACCAATTCTAAGATTTTTACCTTTGGGACTCATACTTCATGCCCAGATCGCCCTGGACAATGTTGAGGAGACCCAAGCGCCTTCAAACCGGTCCTTTGGCATCAAAAGGAAGACTCTGTGCCTTCAACATAGGCCATTGGACTGGGGGTTGTGTTTGTTCCGACTTTCACAGCCATTGAGAAAAGAGGGAACAGGAAAAGCTTCTCAGCTGCGAAATCTCCTTGGACCCAAGACAACCAGAGACTGTAATGTATATTTCCTTTACCCCCTTTGAAACTTCCAGCTTATTGCCTTAAAGGGATAACTCTTTGTGAACAATAAAACCTATTTTGAGTTATCTACAGTGTTTTGGTCCTTGGGAGTTCCAGTTCTCTAAAGGAAGGCAAGAAGCAATCCCCTGGGGGAAAGATGTCACGTCTATGTCTCTTTCACTAAGAGTTATAGCCCCCAGGCGTGACGGCATACAGCTCCTGATCTCTGACTCAATGATTCCCAGGCATTTGGCCAAAGATATGAACATGCCCCACAACATTTTGAAGATGTAAATCATGACACATGTGGTCAAGCAATATCATAGTGTAGTCAAGGTGACAAGCATTAGTACTATAATGAGGAGAGACACTCAAGCTAGGAGAAGCTGCAGTAGTTTACTTTTTTCTGAGCCTTCTGGGAAATACAAGATTTCATCCCCTCTTCTCCACTCCCTCATCCTGAGTTAACAGAGTGCAAATTTTGAAGTCAGTTTGCTGAAATTGCATTTATTTCTCCCATCAAAGCTCCTTAAGGAAAAGCTCTATGGTCCTTAGCCCCCTTTCCCCATCCCTCAATCACTATGAATATACAAATTCCAAAATCTGAAAAATATCTGAAATCTGAAAAGTCTGGTCTGTAATAAGGGGGACTGAAACTGTAATAATAACAACAATATACTAGCCTTATTCTCACAATCAAGACCCATGTCCAAGGCTCACAATTGGATGAAATTGCCAAAACTTAGTGTTATACAAGAATGTCCAAAATGGCTTTTCCATCAAAGGTATGTCCTGCCCCCGTCCTCCAATTCCCACCACAATAAGGTGTTGAAAGGCCTCCACTGTTGTATTTTGCTGTTGTCAAATTTCCTGCCATCACTGGGAAATGAAATAATGAAAACAAAGAGATCATAGTACATTTCTAAGCCCTCCTATATCCTGCCAAAATCTGCATCTCCCAGGGGCTCAAGCCTTAGAAAGTTGCTAAGCAATGCTATTTTCTGAAACATAAAACATCACAGGCTGTAATGATCCATAATCATCCTTTGACTAATAATAATCACAAATAACAGAAGAGAGGTACACAGTTACTCACTGGTGGTGTTTCCTGTCATCTGTATGATACATTTGGAGTCCTTGCCCATTTCTCGGGAGTTGAAAGGGCGCACCCGGACGGCCACCTTGACAGACGCTCCTGCCATTCTGGCCGTCTACAAATTTCTCTCCTCCTGGGAAGATTCCACTCCTGAAAATTCCCTGCAAGAAAGGAAAGAGAGATGGTGGCAAAGTCTCTTTTTAGGCCAGGCAAGGCCACAGAGATTGTTGATAATGTCCTTGTAGGAGAGGCTACGAAGTAATACACAATGACCACACTCAAGCTGTACTACTTGGTGTTAAAGGACACTCCATGATAAGCACGTAGCAAACAACTGTACGTTGCATTCTTATTTTTTACACAGAAGTAAATGCAATTTAAACATGATGCATTGCAAACCACTATACAAGGCCAGCTGAGTTGTATACCTTTACACCCCAGTTTGAATTTTATTTTAAGTCTATAGGACACATTTATCAAACTTAAGGCCTGTGGGTCAAATCCGGCCCTCCGTGTCTTTTTATGTGGCCTTCCAGATGCTGGACTACAACTCCTGTATTTCTCATCATTAGACATCATGACTAGAACTGATGAGAGCTGTGATACAGTAACATCTGGAAGACTGCAGTTTGTTTTCTTTAGGCAGGATAGTGAAGCTTGAATTTAGACACAAAGCTTGTGGATAAAAAGTTTGAGTTTAGAATGTCCTTCAGTCTTTCCCCAGCTTCAAAACCACAAGTGCTGTTGGGTTGTAATTTCCATTATTCCCAGTCCACAAGGTGAATAATCAAAAGTTTTATTTATTTTTATTTATTGTATCAGAAGCGAACCAGGGGTACAGTTGTAATGTATTTTTAAAACACAACGTTTAAAAAACCAAGGCAGTGACATCTCCGGCCCATCCCCTGTTCGGATGTCAGCCAGCATGCCAATGCCTTAAATCAAGAAATAGTTTTCTAAGATCTGCAGAGATACTCGCAGGAACACTTCAGCAAGTGAGAGTCCAAAAGTGGCAGGCTAAAACCTGGAACCTCCACCCAAGACTGATACTGAATGAGAGACTCCCCCTGGGCTCACAGAAGACTGGGCAACTTGAAAGGTGCTGAACAGACTGCACTCTGGCACCACAATGTGGAGAAGAGCAAACCACGGACCACCCATTACAATGTAGCCTGAGCCCTGCATCATGCACAGCGGAGGACCTTCTTATATCAACACCAGAGGCACTCCAAGTGGCCAGCTACTGGTCAAAGGAAATGATTAAAAGTGTTGTTCAATAACAACTGAGGAACCAACTAAACTAAAGAGCTCCCACGACCATATAAAATTGGTGCTCTGTATCCACCTGTTGTGGGAGGTTATTGTAGGCTTTTAAAAACAGTTTGGGATAGGTTTAAGCCTCATCTATGTTAGGTCCATTCTTACATGCTCCCTTCTGAGTAAAAACATAATTTTCAGCTGCATCCTCTGCATCATGGCAGGTAGTTTAACCCTTAAAAACAAAACCACCCATCCGTCACCTCTGACTTTACCATCTTACAGAGAAGGATCTTAAAAATGGATCTGTAGCTAAGAAGATGACAAAATGTTCTAAGGGATTGTATCTGTGCTGGCACGGCAGTGCCAGGAGATATGAATTTCTTTTTCTTGCACTGCTAGTTTGTATGAATTTATTTAGCCACGCATTTTGCAATCAAGTAGCTTCCCCAGGTTGCAGTCATAGGGCCAGCAACCTGGCTGTCATCGTTAGAGTCTTTAGACCCGCCCCTTTCCCCAGGGTTTTGGAGACAAAGGAGGACTTTTGTTCAGTCTCACTGTTTGAAGCCTAACAGCAGAACGTGTGGGTTTCTCTATCCCACCTGCACAAAGGCTTCACTATTCATAGCTCTGCTGGGGGAATATAGGGATAGTCCCACAGCTTTTGCTGGGGGAATACAGCCAGCCTTTGCTGGGGCGTCCCGTTGGGCATACAGAAGGCACGTCCTGTAAACAGACATTATTTCAGGCACAGCGTGCGACAGCACAGTATCAGACAACATTTTCATGTTGTGAATCTTCTCAAAAACCTAAAGCATATGAAGGAAATGAAAGACTTTTAGTTCTCACAGTGAAAATTATACCAGTAGTGCCAATTCAGTGTCTTCCTTCTCCAGCTTTCCCCATCCCACCTCACTCCATTCCCTACCTGCAGTCCCCAGGACATTTTAAACCCAGGACAAATTATCCTATTTGCATTCACCCAGAAAGCAAGTCTCTCTGTATCATCACTGGCATCCTATACTTTATAAATTGCTTCTGATGCTTTCATTTTTGATTTTTTTAAAGACATAATCTAATTAACTAGCTCTCCAGCCCTGATCATATGCAGACATACATGTATACAGACATATATGCAGACCTGTATGGTATGTATTTATTATTTATTTACAGTATTTATACCCTGCCCTTCTCACCCCGAAGGGGACTCAGAGTGGCTTACAGAACACACATATGGCAATCATTAAATACCGATTATACATTTAACAAGGACAAACAACACAAACAGAGGCAATGGCAGTTTTTCCCGTCTTATTTCCGGCATCTCAGAAATAAGACGGGGAAAATTGTCGCTCCATCTTCCATGCTGAGGAGCTTTCCTCAGATTGATGTCCTTAAAGGGTGTCTTTATTACCTCCCTGCTAAAAGTGGTACCTACTTTATCTACTAGCATTTCTGCTTTTGACCTGCTAGGTGGGCAGGTGAGCTGGGGCTAATGGCGGGTGCTCACCGTGATGTGAGCTTGAACTGCTGACCTTTCGATTGGCAGGATTTTTCTGGTTTAGCCTGCTGTGCTAAGATCGGTATGTAATATAAATGTATTACCATATTTACTTGAATGTAATACACACCTTCTTTTTTTTACTAAATTGCTTAGCCAAAATGGAGGTGCACATTACATACAATGGTGCATTACAATTGTGTGTCGAAACCTTGCAAGCTCGCCAGCCTTGTCCTGAATGAAGCCAGCTGAGAAGTCACATCTTTCCACCAAACCAGGGCTGGCAAGTTCACCAGTCTCAGCATGGGGAGGGGGGCACCACTTCCCTCCTCAGTCCTGGCATTTTCCTCCTCCTCCAGCTAACCCTGACCCTAACCCTAACCCTAACCCCTCCTCTCTTCCCAGCCAGCTTCTCCCTTGGTTCTCATCAGCTGAAAGGAAAAAGAGAAATAGCCACCCCCACCCCAAACCCCAGCCAAAGCTGCAAGCGGAAGGGCATCGCTTCTGTTTGCACCTACCTGTGAAATCTATTTTTTGATGTGAACATTACAATGGAAGTGAACATTACAATTGATAGCACACTACACTTGAGTAAATACGGGTATATCTTTACATATGCATAGAGACACAAATTCACACATGCATAAACATTCATCCATACAAATACCAACTTCCACATTTTAAATTTTCTTATTTGTTTTACCTTTTAAAACATCTTTTCCCCCAATATGTGGAGGAAGACAACTATGAAAATAATATTTTGAAAAGCTATAAATGTTTAAATGGATTATTTTATTAAAAACTGCACTCATTTATATGAGTTTTAAATCTAGATAAAGGTTTTCCCCTGACATTATATCCTGAGGATTGGTGCTCTTCTTCATTTTTAACCTGAAGAGCTGGCGTTGTCCATAGACACCTCCAAGGTCATGTGGCCAGCATGACTGCATGGAGCACCCTTACCTTCCCACCGGAGCTGACAGCAAGAGTTCATGCCGCTCCCTGGATTCAAACCTGCGACCTTTTGGTAAACAAGTTTAGGAGCTCAGTGGTTTAACCCACTGCACCACTGGATTTATATGAGTTTTAAATCTAGGTAAAGGTTTTAAATCTCTTTTCATTTGTCTACATCAGGAGCACCTTCATTGATCTACCTGACTACAAGAATGAAATGAACTAAACACATTTAGTCCATTATGATAACGGATCTGTATAACAGTGCCCTAAAACTCTTGAATGGCATCACGTTGGGCATTTTGGCATATAGATCAATTTTGGACAGTCCAAGAAGCAAAAGGCCCATCCGAAAGCATTCGTAGATCAAGTTAATTTAGCAATGATTACTTGACAAGATTTTCCTTAATCTGTGACACTGTTTTGTCAATGCCCATGTGACTCACTTTTGGGGGCAGAATTTAAGCATTCGATGGTTGTTCATTACCCAGCAGGGAACAAATGACAACTAGAAAGGACCCAGAAGCCCCTGAAAAGATGTCTTTGGAGAGCCGCCGCTTTCAGCCTACAATTGGACTGATGAGCAAGAACACAAAGTTGTTTTTAGCATAAGCTTTGAAGAAGACAGTGTGGGAATAACTGTCACACCAGAAGGAATCTGAACATCTATTTTCCACTAAGGAGTTCTTTTAGTAAAAATACTTATCCAGCAATTCAATCCTTGGAAATCTCCTCAATTTCATAGTTCAGTGCATAACCAGTGTATTTCACAGAACTGTGCAAAAGAGAGGGGTAAATTTTAACTGATCCAGCATCAACTGCAAGGGACATCATATCCCTCTTCATGCTTTCCTTCTTGGCATTCTCCTCTTTCTAAAACTGATATAAAATCGCATCCGCCTGGCTACCCTGCACATCTGAGTAACAAAGCTAAGCCTCAAGGGCTCACCTCCAGGTTTGTTTTCAGTATAAATAATTCAGCGACCTAAGTGCAGCACTCGGCTCAGCCACAGTCCTCAACCATATTCAGGATCTTTTGTTTACTGATGAAAGATAGGATGGAAACACAGGAAAAAAGGATGAAGGATTGTAACAGAATGACAACTCAAAGGATGATTCTAATACAAGTCTTCAGTATTCTCCGTAAATTGGCTTTTTCTGTTTAAAGCTTAGAAAAGTTACTTTATGGCGGGCAGTTCTCAGACTTTTGTATGTCTTTGGAAAATGAGCTAATAGGAATTTACTGGTGTCAGAAAGACAATGACTGGAATGGCGACTCAGTGGACGAGACTGTTTTATTGTTTTAATGATTGTTTTATTGCTTGTGGATGCACTGTTTTTAACTTGATTTATGTCTAATGGTAGTGTATAATTGTAATTGTTGTACTGGCCTTGAATTTTGCCATTACTTATGTGTAACCCGCTTTGAGTCCCCCTCGGGGTGAGAAAAGAGATATAAAAATACTGTAAATAAATAATAAATAATATTTTTATGCTTTTAATGCTATTTACAGGGTTTTTATAATGTGCTTTAATGGTTTTTAATTTTGTTTTAATTTTGTTTATGTTCATTGTGGCATCGAATCATGCCATTGTAACCCGCCTTGAGTCACCTTCGGGCAGAGAAAGACAGCATAGAAATGCAGCAAATAAATAAATAGCACTGTATGAATCAACCCAAATTTAGGTTGAAAGAATTGGCCAACTCCAATATAATATATATATTTTTTTTCATAAAGACTGGAGTCAGACCTGGTATTGCCAAGAAAATAACACTTGGATAGCGACCTCCATTCAATTATCTTTGGACAGAAAACAGAGAGGTTTGAATTTACTGTACCCTGAATCATGGGCTCATAAAATCTGAGGAGCTTTTGTAGACTCTCTAGTTCAACTCTGTGCTTAGTGCTGAAAACCTAGATCAGGCATGGGCGAACTTCAGCCCTCCAGGAGGTGTTTTGGACTTCAACTCCCACAATTCAACTCAGCATAAGCAGCTGAGGGGGGAAGGGTCTGAGCCTGTTAGGAATTGTGGGAGTTGAAGTCCAAAACACCTGGAAGGCCCAAGTTTGCCCAGGTCTGATGTAGAGCTATAGCTTCCCCAATGGGTGATAGGCCAAATTCTGCTGGAGACCTCCAGTAAAGGATAGTCAATTCCTCCTCTTGGTAGAAATGGAAAAAGCTTGGAATTTTTGGAAAAAAATATCAAGTATATAAATGATAAATAAATATATTTATAATTTCTTTAGAATGATAAATGCAATGTTTAAGACGACTTATTCACATAATTACGGACTCACAATCCTTTCTAAAAACTACACATGAGGCAGACTTTTTCAAGAGACTATGCACAGTACCTGAATATTGGTTTCCTTTTCTCATTTCTTTTTTATGGGAATGAATACATTATGTCAACCTGACACCACAAAGAACTACTGGAGAGAAAACAACACTTTTTGTTTTACTAATGTTGATGGTTTCTTCTACTTGTACTGTTTTGTTGTGTTTCTTTATTGTCCATTCCTTTACAACTAGCCAAACAAATACACCTTACAGTTTATTTATATATTTATTTACGGCATTTCTACCTCGCCTTTCTCTACCCCAAAGGGGACACAAGGCGGCTTACAACAGCAACCACACAAAGCCATAGGATATATACAATTACAGACATTTAAACAGTTATAAAATACATCAAACCATTTAAAGACATATAAAACAATACATTAGCAGTTAGTCACATGATCCTCAAACGTTCAGTAGCTCTATTTACAGCAAATAAGTAAATAGTAAAACGTGAATTCCATTTGTAAATATTTTCTGAATGAACTGTAGATTGATGTATCAAACATTATGCCAACTCTGTGGAAGCTAAGCCTATCTAATGGGTGGAATGAGGTATTATGATGGGAAAATATGCTTACCCACATGCTGCCTTGTAAAATGGCAGATTCCAAAAAGCAGGAAAATAAATAAATACAAAAATCATAAAGAAAATCATAAAAGTTCTAGCACTGGTAGTTGTGTAATTTAATGCATAAACACAAATGAGTAGTGCAAAAATGCCCTAAAGAACGTCATGTCAAATTGCACAAGTATTGACCAAATTACCTGAGCAGTATACAAATCTCTACAAAGTTTGCAGAATACCAGAGAATCGTGTTGCAGTGAAGTATCCAGGAAAACGGTATGGCTGGCTCGCATTTTGTTGCAAGCTCCATTTACCAGTTGCAATACAGATAAATGGAATTGTGTTTGTGCAGGCTATTCCATTGTTGGCCTAATAGAGAAAGTGCTGGGAATGCCTTGAGGCTGACGTAATTATTCTGGTCTACAGAGATCATTTCTTGGGTCTGCAGGGACGTCTTCCCCCGACCCCTTCCTTTCTGAACTGGGCCACACCCTCTGTTTCTGTCCATTGCACACAAGACAAAGGAGCATCCATGGAACGGGAGGAATCAATTTTTAATTCAGTCTCTGTACAAAAGTAATAAATCACTATTAAATTGTTCTTCCACTTGAAATTCAAAACAAAACAATGTTGAATTTGAAAAAGGTAAGATGTTAAAAGTGAAGGATATATAATAATTGATAACTAAAGTAATACTGGGTATTGCTTACAAAATTGCCCCTTATTATATCATTGCACAGCTGATCATTACTCTGCTACAGACATCAGCACTGTCATATAATCCAGTTTCTGAATGTATTGAACTGGATTATATGGTAGTGCAGACTCATACAATCCAGGTCAAAGTAGTTAATCTGCATTCTGAAACTGGAATATATGTCGGTGTAGATGCAGACTGGGTTAATTTTTATTTCTGGTCCTGCTAAATTTGAATGAAAATTCTGGATTTTATTTTTTATTGTTATTGTGGGAATGACAACCATTACTATAAGTGGGATATGGGTTTGGTTCCTTCATGGATATTCTGGGTCCCTCTACAGAATGTTGAGTTGCCAATATTTCTCTTAAAAGTACATAATTCTTTCTGTGTCTTTATTTACAGAGACAAAAGGAAAGAATGTAGGCAGCATGTTAACAAATGGTTCCCCTAATGTTGCAGCAGATAGGAGAGATAATATCAAGAGTACAGCTTTATTTGCAGCTGGGACCCTGGAGTGGAGCTGTGTCCAAAAGCAACCAGAGTGAGGATAAAGGTGTTGACCTTGCCTTTTATACCTCTCCAAATGCAGGCAAACAAAGAAACCTGCTTCTACATACATTGACATCATTCACTACGTCACTTTAGCATCATAGAAATATCAAATTCTATCCTCTAACATGCGAGAGGCATGTCTCTATATTTTTTCTGAGAGCAGCATACAGCTTATAGCTTACATTCATCAATCAAGGGGCCTACTTTGACCTGTCAGGAGGGAGAGAGATAGGCTCCTTACTTAGAAGTTTTTCTATACATTTCAGTTCTTGTAAAGTACATACTATATATGCATAAATAAATATCTGTTTTTCCAATATCTCCCCATCAATTAGAAGTATTTTGACCAAAAAGGCAGAAGAAGAAACTCTTCAACATTTGGGTTCATGCTTTAAGCTTATATAAATTTGTATTTTATACTGTTTTATAAATAGTATAAATATTTATAAAATATAAATATTTTAATGAAGTGCAGCATGTTGTAATGGTTTGAGAACTGGAGGGCTCTGGGATACACAGGTTTGAATTTTTGCATATCCCTGAAAAAAACTCTAGTAATCTTGGGCAAGTCACACACTCTCAGCCTCAGAGGAAGGCCATGGGAAACTCCCTCTGAACAAATGATGCCAAGAAAACCCCATGACAGGATCAACTTAAGTGAGAAATTACTTGAAGGCAGGCAATAAGAATATTTTTAATAAAACATCCAGTTGACAGGGCAATCGTATATTTGTTTATTTGTTCAGAGGGAGTAGGCCAGCTTTAGCACAACAGGTTAATCATCAGCTGCAGCTGCAGTAAATCTTGCCAACCAAAAGGTTGACAGTTCGAAGCTGGGTCATGGTGAGCTCAGCCCAGATTCCTGCCCACCTAGCGGATTGAAAACAGCAATGTGAGTAAATGAATAGGAACCGCATTAAGCAGGGAGGTGTTTTAGGCACGGTGTTTCAATCAGAAAAAGGAAGAAAAGCTTACGAACAAAGGAAGCTCTTCTGCGAGGATTTTAAGTGACATCACCCCCTGTGGCTTAAATCGAGCACACCTCCAAAGACACCAAAAAGATGGGGGAAGGTCTATGTAATACTTCTCTCTGTTATCTATCTTGTCATTATATAACTGGCACTGAATGTTTGCCGTATATGTGCCCTGTGATCTGCCCTGAGTCCTCTTCAGGGTGAGAAGGGCGGAATATAAATACGGTAAATAAATAAATACATACATACATTTATTCTGCTGTTAAGAGACTCTGTATTCTGTCAAAACTGTCCCTTAATGCTATCTGGATATATTTATATTTAAGTACATATATGCTAGGGTTTACAAAACAAAGATCTTTTAAAAAATACAGTACTATATTATTTTAATTGTACTTCTCATACTGCTTTTTATTATTTTTAATTGCAGTTTTTAATTGTTTTACTATTCTTGATGGTTTGATTCAAATTTAATGCTGATCTTCTATCTGTTTTTAGCTATACTATAGACTTTCTAATGACAGGAGTCCCTGGAGCTGCAATGAGTTAAACCCTTGTGCTGGCAAGACTGCTGACTGACAGTTCAGCGGTTCGAATCCCGAGAGCTCACCCCGTTCCCCTCTGTCAGCTCCAGCTTCTCATGCAGGGACATGAGAGAAGCCTCCCACAGGATGGTAAAACATCCGGGCATCATCCTTGCAGATGGCCAATTTCTCACACCAGAAGCGACTTGCAGTTTCTCAAGTCGCTCCTGACATACACAAAAAACATTCTAATCTGAAGATGCCTTTAGTCCCAGTTTTGGGGAAAAGGTGAATATAAATAAACAACAACAAGAGACTGCATTTTCTTGAGCAGAGTATCCCTTGGGTTGTTGTAGGTTTTTCAGGCTATATGGCCATGTTCTAGAAGCATTCTCTCCTGGCATTTCACCTGCATCTATGGCAGGCATCTTCGGAGGTTGTGAGGTCAACCTCTGAGGATACCTGCCATAGATGCAGGTGAAGTTACAACAACCCAGTGATTTTGGCCATGAAAACCTTCAACAATACAGAGTAGCTCTTGATTTTACGGGCAAGTAGGCACACACTTGGTATGGCACATTTTGTGACACAACACCATAAAAATAACCAAGATTGATTCTCACTGAATGCAAATAGCACAATACCCTGGAGACATCGTGACAGAATTATGAATTTAATTCCGATTCAAGGGGCTCTTTCATTGTTTCCCTTTATATATGAGTAAATGTATTCCCAATAGATAATTGAACCATCACATTAAAAACCACCACCATAATCTTTTTAAAATTTCTTCCACCGGATAATCATTGTAAGTTTCACTGTATTATTCCCAATACTTCTTAAATCTATACAATGCTACTTCAATCCTGGTTTCTTTTCTTTGTTATTATTTAATCTGTCCCCCTGCCTCGTTGATTAATTACGATTCTCCTTCTCAATGGGATTCTTTCTAACATTCAGAAACCGAAATATTGTCCCATCTCTGCTTATATCAGAATTGCCTTCAATTTGTTTTCTTTGTTTGAGAAATGATGCATCTGGGACTGGACATAATGAGATGAGAACCAGCCTGTAGCAAATAGCCTTGGCTATGAAGATAAATCTTTTGCTGATAGAAATCAAAAGAGCATTTCCCTTTTTTCCTGCAACCATTTCACACTGTTGACTCATTCAGGCTGTGATTCATTTGTCCTCACAGTAGGCTGCGTCTAACCTGAACTCTTTATAGAGACTGAGGAAGGGGGCTCTGGCTTATTGGAACAGCACATGCTTTTAATATATCATTCTATAGACCCAATCCCTAGCATCTCTATGTATAGGATTTCAAAGGATGAGGCAGGACTTCCTGCATTAAGACTTATGGCTCACCAGGCTATGGGTGCACCTACACTGTCAGATTGATGCAGTCTGACTCCACTTTAACTACCATGGCTGAATGCTATGGAATCCCAGGAGTCATAGATGGTTGAGGTACCAGCTCTCTTAGGCAGAGAAGGCTTGTAAAAGCTCTGTGATTCCATAACACTGGGGGCCCTTCTACACAGCCCTATATCCCAGAATACCATGGCAGAAAATCCCACAACATCTGCTTTGAACTGGGTTATCTGAGTCCACCTCCAGTTAATGTGGGATTTTCTGCCTTGATATTCTGGGATATAAGGCTGTATGGAAGGGCCCTGAGTCCACCCTCAGATAATGTGGGATTTTCTGCCTTGATATTCTGAGATAGAGGGCTGTGTGGAAGGGCCCTGGGCCATGGCATTCAAAGTGGTGTCTAACTGCATTAATTCTATAGTGCAGATGCATTCTATGTCTTCTGAGGCCACATCTACGCTGCCATATAATGCAGTTTGAAACTGGATTATATGGCCAATGTAGACTGCATTGAACTGCATTATATAAAGGGGTTTGGATAGCCCGGTGGTTTAAAAAAGGATATCATAGCCCCTTCGGTCCCTGTTGGTTCTTGTAAAATAATAAATGTAATAATAATAAAGTAAAATAAGGTAAGTGTAATAATAATTATAATAGAGTAAAATAATAAATGTAATATTATTAATAATATAATATGGAGCCCCCGGTGACGCAGTGGGTTAAACCCCTGTGCCGGCAGGACTGAAGACCGACAGTTGCAGGTTCAAATCCAGGGAGAGCGGGATGAGCTCCCTCTATCAGCTCCAGCTCCTCATGCAGGGACATGAGAGAAGCCTCCCACAGTGATGGTAAAAAAATCAAAGCATCTGGGCGTCCCCTGGGCATCCTTGCAGACGGCCAATTCTCTCACACCAGGGGTCACTCCTGACACAACAACAACAAAAAAATAATAATAGACAGGCCCGTAGCCAGGATTTTGATTCAGGGGGTGCTGAGTTTGATTGGGGGGGGGGGGGCGGTGAGGCTGAGTGAGAGAGGATCTACCCTAGCAAACCTTTTGTATTGTTATCCAAATACCCCCATGCATATGGGATATATTGAGCATGGTGATCAGATCATGATATGAATAAACATAACAGTTTAAATAATGTACCAGTAAGGCCTTCTCGTGGAGAATTTTGGGGGGCGGGGCGGAGCTGAAGCCTCTCAACCTCCCCCCCCCCCGGCTACATGCCTGATAATAGAGTAAAATAATAAATTACAGAGTAAAATGATAAATAACTTTGACTCGAGTATAATTTGACCTTTAGTTTATACTATGAACGCCATTACAGAGGGAGAGAGATATAATCTCTGGGAGTGTTTGAGCTGAAATATTTAGCAGTTTGCATTTAAAGGGTGAAGGAAGCTGATTTGTATGCAAAGGAACGAAGAACTCATAAAGAAAGGGGAAATGTCTCATAATAACAGATGTGTTATGTCTTATGATCGATGATCAAAAGGACCCTCCTTTGTCAGAATGCCGCTGGCTAAGGGTTGCACACCCAGTGGCTTTTAGAGCTCATTGCAGCGATGATCTCCTTAGGGCTGTTGAACCAGCTTTCCACAAACCGACAACCTTCAGACTTCTTTGATAATAATTCCCAGCATCCCCAGCCAGCATCCTGACTTGGGGTCTATTGAAATAGAAGATGCAAAAATAGTAGGCCTGCTTTAACTTGGGACTGAAAAAAGATACACCAGAAGAAACCAGAGACATATAAGGTGTGATAACAGAAAGCCACAGAAGTCGCCACTGCAAATTGGAAATGAGCCACAGTGAATACTCGGCCTTTAATCTCATTGAAACCCCTTTCAAAAGGGTTGGTGTATAAGAGATGTAGCTACCTTAACAATCAAACCATCTGTGCAGAGCACAAAATAACCTTGTCACAGACTACTGTGGATGACATATACTTGCATCATCCACAGTATGTATCACTTCAGTGGTTAAAAATAACCATAGTGGTGAATATAAGGCGGTGAATGTACATCCACTTACCTGGGAGTAAGCCTCACTGATCTCAGTGGGACTTACCTCTGAACAAACATTTATAGGACTATGTATTGTCAAAGGCTTTCATGGCCAGAATCACTGAATTATTGTGAGTTTTCTGGATTGTATGGCCATGTTCCAGAAGCATTCTCTCCTGATGTTTCACCTGCATCTATGGCAGGCATCCTTGAAACCTCACAACCTCTGAGGATGCCTGCCATAGATGAAGGCGAAACGTCAGGAGAGAATGCTTCTGGAACATGGCCATAAAGCCTGGAAAACTCACAACAACCCATTCATAGGACTACACATAAATGATTATTATTCGGCGTGTATAAGGCTGCTTGGAGGGTAAAGATGAATCTTCCCTTTCTTCCTAGCATGAGGCTTATAACCCTCAACTAATCTTTCTGTCTCTTTATGGAAATAAAATCTTACAATTGTTATCTATCCCACAAAGAGCCCACATTGCAGGAAATCCACATTTCTTAAGTCCTTGTTTACAGCTATCCCGCTGGAGAGGCTCTTGCATAAATACATGAGAGCAGGGAAATAATGATATTGATGGCTTTCCTTGAATTCTGCCTAAGCTTTTATAGTGCTACATAAATATGTTTGCGTTCCTCAGCACGATTTAGAGAGGGCATGCTTTTGGGCAGGGCCCTTGCATGCTGGCAAATGTCATTATATTCAGCCATGTTGCCAGCAGTCGTTCTGTTTCCAACTAAGATGGCCTCGAGTGACTTCCAAACAGGCCGTGGTGCAATCTGCAATTGCCTCTTAGGCTTCCAGAAGCATAACCTCTGCCATGTATCTATTGCTCATGGGTTTTGTTTTGTTTTTTGTCTTTGCACAACCATTCAGGAAAAAAAAGCATCATTCCTAGCTGACAGCAAGAAGCTGTCACACCCAGAGAATGTCAGGGAGCTGGTAGAAGACCTTATGGGGCTCAGGACAACTGCTAGATTTAATCACAGATACACTGTTAATACCATATTTCTTCTATTCTAAGATACACTGGGTTGTAATACTAATTTCAGTACAACCAATAGAAAAAATATTTATTTATATGTATTTTGAAACCCGCCATTTAGAGTTGTTGTGGGGGCGGGGGGAGTGTATCTTTGAATTGAAAAATAGGGTAATGTAGACTCTCCCCTTTTTGTATCTTTTTATAGAAATACATTTTAATTACATGTATTTATTGAATCTTTATAATGGTTTATGTGTTCTGACTATGTTAGAACCCAGAAAAGGCAGGTAAGAAATTCAATTATTATTATTATTAATATTGTTATTATTCTCAAGATGCCTGTCATAGATGTGAGTGAAACGTTAGGAAAGAATGCTTCTGGAACATGGCCATACAGCCCGGAAAACTCACAGCAACCCATTGTTATTATTACTGTCACAATACATATGCTGCCAACCAGTTTGTGCGATATTATGATACAAAAAAACAACAACACATTCTACATTAGCCTCAGGATGCTTTCAAATATATATGGCCTTCTTTTGTTTACTAAAAGGCAAGCATACCTTTTTACATAAACAATCATTCCCAGTCAGTTTGTAGTAGTAACGTAGGATGCTACAAGGCAGAGCAGAGAATGCTGCTGTTACTACAGCAGTGCAGGCTCTCAACCCTGTAAAATGGCTGACACCCCACCAAGCTCTCCACCCATATCTGAACAAGAATATTTTTGAAGGGTCTGAAGGCTCTTCTCCTTCACCTCCCGGCTTCTTTCTCCACCAATACATCAGATGGCAAAACACCCACTTTTGCTTAAGGACTCGTTCTCCCTTCAGCATGTTTAAAGGACATACTCCACACCACAGATGTCTTCTGCAATGCCTTGGAAGACACCCTTCCACAGGAGATGAAGTCATGAGATACACCAAAGGCCTCCCACAGATAAATCAGGAATGAAGTAGGCTTCCAAAGCAGAAATGTTGACTCCATCTCCGCACCAGCACACTCATCTTGCAGAATTAATATGGTTTAAGTGTAGGATCTTGTGAGATTCCATGGCTGCTCCGAATGCAGATGCCACCAACAAGGATTGGCAGGCCTTCTTCACCAATCCCCATGACTCTGCATTCTTGCCATGGCCCTGTATCATTGGCGCAAGGGGGTGGGGACGTAGGGTGGCATTCCCAAGTCATGCATTTCTGTTGGAGATCAATTCAGAAGCTTGGATAATAATTCATCTGCTCCCAACCATGAAAAGGGTCAATTTTCCTCCACAAAGATGAGGCACACAAACCTTGCCCTGACAGGAAGGGTGTCTCCACATTTATGTTGAATCCCGGAGAATAATTCATTGGCTCCCAACAACGAAAAGGGTCTATTTCCCTCCCCAAACATGAGGAACACAAACCTTGCCCTGACAGAAAGGGTGCCTCCACATTTCTGTTGAGCCCTGAAGAATAATTCATTGGCTCCCAACCATGAAAAGTGTCTATTTTCCTCCCCAAACACGAGGAACACAAACCTCACATCTTCCCCTGACAGAAAGGGTGTCTCCCTCTCCAGGAAAAATATGCATCCCAAGAAAGGCCTTTGTCTGCAAAAGGAACCAGGGGGCTAACCTTGAAAGGCAATGAGCAAATAATCCTGCTTTCTAATAACTGGTCCCCTATGGCTTTAGGACACTATCAGGACTGACTGTCCTCCAAACACACACCAACACCACACTGCAGGCCATGACATCATGCAAACACACTCACAGCCAGGCTATGCTTTATGCTGTGCATTGGCAGAGAAGGGGAAAGACCAAACATGGGATTTTAGGGCGCCTCTCCTGCCTTCCTCCTCTTCCCTCCCTAGCCTTGGATGCCTTTGCAAAGGCATCCAAGGCTAGGGAGGAAAGAGGAGGAAGGCGAGGAGAGGCACCCTAAAAAATCCCACTCTTGGTGACAGACCCACACCATTGTTTTCCCCCTGAAGCTGAACACCGCCTGGAAAAATGCTCCATTGTCTTGTCTTGAAACCCTGCCAAGGAGAGGAAGGGATAAGAGGAATGCGCAACCACCAGCCGCATTACAGAGATGCATTGCAAGGATGCTCCGCAGATATGGGTCAGTGGGGGAGCCCTCAAAAAGGGCGAGGCAGATCCAACCAAGGGGGAAAGGTGCGGGGGGTTGGAGAGATGGGGCAGGCACACCATGGCAGGTGGGGCAGGCTTACCTTCCCGCGGTTCAAAGGGTCTGGAGGGCCGGCGGCGCCTGGCCGGGGCATGGGCGGAGGAGGGCTTCGGGTGGTGGTGCTGATGCTGCGCTCGCGCCGCTCTCTCCGGAGGAGGATGCTCGATGCGTTCCTGCAGGTTCACCGCTGGCCCCGCCCCTTTGGGCCCTCTCCGGCCGCTGATTGGCTGAGGAGAGCCAGCAGCCTGTTGACCGCAGCATCCAGGAGGGAGGGGCCCTAGTGGGAGGGGGGCTGATGACGCTGCTGCCGGGAGGGAGGGAGGGGGCGAAGGATGGAGGGAGGGGAGATGGATTGCTCAGCAGCCCCCTCACTGCGGAATTGGAGGGAGGGGAGGGGACAGAGAAGAGGGACCCCTCTCTTACCTGACTGGGGAGGGGGCAAAGAAGGGGGATACACTGTACTTCTTGTGTTCCCCTCCTTTGCTTGGCTGGATGGGGAACAGAGAAAGGAGACCCCTTCCTAGTTGGGGGAGAAGGAAAGGGAGGGGTCCTTCCTTGGCCTGAATGTGTGGAGCAGGGAAGGGCAGCTCCTTCACCTGTCTTAGAAAGGGGCTGGGAAGGGGACTCCTTCTAATTGGAGGAGTGGAGAAAAGGGGGGCTCCAATGAAGCAGAGAGGGAGAAAATGTGGAGGCCGTGACAGACTTTGTATTTCTAGGTGCAAAGATTACTGCAGATGCAGACTGTGGCCAGGAAATCAGGAAACACTTACTTCTTGGGAGGAGAGCAATGTCCAGTCTCGATAAAATAGTTAAGAGTAGAGACATCAGACTGGCAACAAAGATCCGCCTAGTCAAAGCCATGGTATTCCCTGTAGTAACCTACGGATGTGAGAGCTGGACCTTAGGGAAGGCTGAGCGAAGGAAGATCGATGCTTTTGAGCTGTGGTGTTGGAGGAACGTTCTGAGAGTGCCTTGGACTGCGAGAAGATCCAACCAGTCCATCCTCCAGGAAATAAAGCCCGACTGCTCACTGGAGGGAAGGATACTAGAGACAAAGTTGAAGTACTTTGGCCACATCATGAGGAGACAGCAAAGCCTAGAGAAGACAATTATGCTGGGGAAAGTGGAAGGCAAAAGGAAGAGGTACCAACCAAGGACAAGATGGATGGATGGCATCCTTGAAGTGACTGGACTTGAAGGAGCTGGGGGTGGTGACGGCCAACAGGGAGCTCTGGCGTGGGCTGGTCCATGAGGTCACGAAGAGTCGGAGACGACTGAACGAATGAACAACAACAAGAAAATATGTTGTTTGAGGACCGGGACATCCATGGGGATACCAACGTGCTTGTTTATAAAGCTATTGTCCTCCCAACCCTGCTATACGCCTGCGAGATGTGGACTGTCTACAGACGTCACATGCAACTCTTTCACAATATCCTCTAAAATAATTTTTGATCATAGCAATATGTATACGCTGTAGACATCACACTCAACTCCTGGAACAATTCCATCAGCGCTGCCTCCAGAAAATCCTGCAAATCTCTTGGGAAAACAAGCAGACAAATGTCAGCATGCTGGAAGAAGCAAATACCACCAGCATTGAAGCAATGGTTCTCCGCCATCAACTCCGCTGGGCCAGCCACGTTGTCCAGATGCCTGACCACCGTCTCCCAAAGCAGTTGCTCTACTCCGAACTCAAGAATGGAAAATGGAATGTTGGTGGACAGGAAAAGAGATTTAAAGATGAACTCAAAGTCAACCACATTCTGGAACATGGCTATACAGCCCGGAAAACTTGCAGCAACCCAATCCCTCTTTTGCCTTGCTGGGGGATAGCAAATAAGCAGGGGATCCCTCCTTTGCTTGACTGGGAGGGGAGAGAAGGATGAACCCCCGCCTTCGCCTGGTATAGACCCCTCCCCCCAAATTCCTTTCAGCTTGAGTCTTCAGATATTTATTTATTATTTATTTATTTACATCACTGGTATACCATTTTTCTCACCAGGTTGGGGGGGGGGGGAGGGATGGACTCAAAGCGGTTTCCAACATATTTGTGAGAAAAATTCAGTGCCTCACATAAATGTGAAATATAAAATAAACCAACAATAACATATAACTATCATATTAAATCATAAAAATGTAAACAACAATTAGATATTAAAACATTGAGTTAAAAACATATTAATACAAACGTTAAAATTTGGACCAAAATCCAAAAAAATTGGTCCGAGGCTGTTCCAAATTTCAATATCAATTGCACATAAACTCTGATCATTCCTTGTATAGCTTACTGCCCAAAGGCTTGGTCCCAGAGTCAAGTTTTTACTTTTTTTCTGATGGTCAGGAGAGAGGTTGCAGATCTAATTCAGTTGGGGAGGGAGTTCCATAGCCAAGGGGCCACCACTGAGAAGGCCTTGTCTATTGTCCCCACCTGTGAGAGAGGTGGGACCAAGAGCAGGGCCTCCCCAGATGATCTTAACTTCTGGTTCATAGAGGGAGATATGTTCAGACAGATAAGCTGGACGGGAACCATTTCGGGCTTTATACGCTAAAGCCAGCACTTTGAATTGTACTTGGTAGCAGATTGGCAGCCAGTGGAGCTGGCGTAACATGGGGGTTGCATGCTCATGTACCTCACTCTGGTAAGCAATCTGGCTGCTACCCGTCCCCGTCCCCCCCCCCCCCCCCCCCCACAGATAGGACTCAAAACAGCAATACCAATAACAACAACAACAACACTTTATTTATATTCCTCCCTTCTCCATGAGGGGACTCAGTGCAGATTACAGTATATGTAAGCAGACACAGGCAAACATCAAATGCCTTATTACAATGACATACAATGAGACACAAACACACAGACAAAGGCAAAGACTTCTCCTTTAATTTCTGGCTCTGATGACCATGCTCGGCTCTGGGGGGAGGTGCTCTTTTTCCATTTCCAAGTCAAGGAGCCTGCATCCATAGACACCTCCTGGTCATGTTTTAGCCTGCCATTTTTGGACTGTCACTTGCTGAGGTGTTCCTGCAAGTATCTCTGTAGATCTTTAAAAACCATTTCTTGATTTAAGACATTGGTGTGCTGCTTGATATACAAACAAATGGTAGGCTGGAGATGTCACTGTCTTGGTCCTTTCATTGTTGGCTGCTACTTCCCAGCGGATGTTAGGTGGTGCAATACCAGCTAAACAATATAATTTCTCCAATAATGTGAGGCTTACACATCCTGTGATAATACGGCATGTCTTGTTAAGAGCGAAGCCTCCCCACATCCAACACATCCAAGTGACCCCTTGGCAATGTCTTTGTAGACAGTTGATTCTCTCACAACCAAAAGTGACTTGCAGCATAACTGAAGATGCCCAACAAGGAATCATAATATTGAAAAATTCTAACGCATCTCTACATACCTACATAATATGTATCCTGCAAATAAATTATTCATTTAATTGTGAACCCTCCCCCCCCCCATGCCTGGGGCATTGGGGGGGGGGGGGGAACTGCCCTCTTGTCAAATTTGTAAATGGAATAATTTTATTTTCAATATGTTTGCCTGTTCCAAATTTTGTGCTAAATTAAACTTAAGTGCCAATGGAATCAACCATAGTAGATAGGTTATATTATACCTTTTAGTAGATGATTGCTTTATCATTTATCAAATCTACAAATGACAGAAGTGATTCACCAAGGGTCTAGAGAATTCAAAATGGTCTTCTGATCCATGACAAAAGTGAATTATATATCACCTAAATATGATTGTCACAATCAAACATGTTCAGGGAAATCAGAATTCTGGGTAATGTCTGCGCTCTTGGAATTCTCCTCACTTGAAATACTGCAGAGCCAGTGGTTTTTGCCCTGTAGCCTTGTTACTTGCCTGCACAAATTCCCTTTTCTGACAACAGTGAAGACAAATAGAAAGTGCCACTTCCTGTGTAAAAAAATATCAACTTTCACAGAGACATGGCTGGCATAGGAAAACAATGTCATTCATAAATGTCTTCTGTCTTGATTTTAATTCAAGATTACTTCCTATGCCTATCCCAATATCTGCATATCTTTTTTATTTATTTCCTAAATAAATAACACATCACTCGGTTTGCTTGTGCCCTACTGATTAATGCCCCAAGCATGCTTAGAATGGGGAATATTTTGGATAATATCAAGGCTTGGTAGCAGTGCATTCCAATTTCCATGCCTGCTACAAGTTTGTTTAGTTTTAGCTACCACTACACCTAACAACTGCTTGCACTGGATGTGACTCCATTGATCAGAGCAGGAATGTCACGATTTACAGGCTGGGCAAATGAGATGAGGCTTGGCATCTTTCTAGCTTTATCTCTAATTTACTTCCAGCTGAAATTTGCTAGTCTGGATATTGATATTCCTGCTAGATGGAAAAAAGCTTACTTTCAAGTTTCTCAGACGTTGAGAGTAACACATGGACCATTCCTTGGTCACACTCTATTCAAAAACTGAGTCCCCCCAGTGGTAAGAAAGGCAGTATATAAATACTATTAATAATAATAATAATAATAATAATAATAATAATAATAATAATAGATTCCTTTCCAGGAAGGTTTCTGGTCTCTTTAAAAATAGAATTCCAAAAAGAAATCTTATGCTTAATCTTACTTATGGTTTATAACAGTTGCTATGTCGTCGCGCCTGGGGCTATAGAGAAAGAGGCATGGACATGACTTCTTTCCCCAGGGGATTGCTTCTTGCCCTCCTTTAGGGAAACTGGAACTCCCAAGGACCAGAACACAACAGTTAACTCGAAAATGATGTTTATTGTTAACAGTTAGCTTTCTTTCTTAGGTACAAACTTTATGTTTCAACAGGGAAAACCACTTTATAAACTCTAAGTCCAGGGTCCTAGGAGTAATAAGCTAAGAAGCTTTTCCTGTTCCCTCTCTCTCAATGGCTATGAATGCCGGAGCAAACCACAACCCCAGTTCAGTGGCCTAAATTGAAGGACAAGACCTTCCTATGGTGCCAAAGAACTGGAAAGAAGGCGCCTGAGGTCTTCACAATTCTATTCAGGGTGGTCTGAACATAAAGAATAAGACTCAGGGGTAATAAACCTAAGAACTGGTAGTAAAAAATGCCTTGACCAGGGGCTTTTGGGCCAAGCTTTTGGACACGTCCATCCAATGAGTCTTTTTCTGAGGTAAAAAAGGTGAGGGAGAAACCTTCCCTTTCTCCCTTGGAAGGGGCGGAGCCTAAACAACTGAACTGGGGAAACAAGCCAATAGGTGCACAACAAAAATAAATTGACAGCTATAATAACCAATGAAATTTAACTATACATGTACAAGGTAGACAGAAATAAAATGGCAGTTTAAAATCCTGCAACTAACAGTTCTAAAAATATGTGGCGCCACACGCGCCGTCACAGTTGCACTCCTCATTGAATCCATGTACAATAGATATAATTTGTGTTTTAAAATATTAATTCTGTTTAAGTGTTTGTAGATATGTAGATTTTAAATTGTATTGAAATACTTTTAATGTAAGTCACTTTGACTCTCCTTTGTGGAGAGAAAAAGCAAGGTATAAATCAATAACAACAACAACAACAACAACAACAAGAACACTTTATTTGCATTCCACCCTATCTTCCCGAGGGGACTCCAGCATATACAGAGACACAAGGCAAACATTCAGTGCCTTGAAACAATGAAAAACAGACACACAGACAAAGGTAAAGGCTTCTCTTTCATCTCTGGCTCTGGGAGTTGTGCTCATCTTCATTTCTAAGCCAAAGAGCCTGCGTTGTCCATGTCCTGGTTATGTGGCCAACATGAATGGGTTAAACCCTTTAGCTGGCTGAACTGCTGACCTGAAGGTCAGTGGTTCAAATCTGCAAGACAGGGTGAGCTCCCATCTATCAGCTCCAGCTTCCCACATGGGGACATGAGAGAAGCCTCCCACAGGATGGTAACAAATTCAGGCATCCTCTGGGCAACATCTCTACAGACATCTCTGCAGACAGCCAATTCTCTCACACCAGAAGCAACAAGTTTCTTAAGTCGCTTCGACACGATAAAAAAAAAAACACATACACACACCTTCCCACTGATCTACTCATATTTTCATGTTTTGGAACTGCTAGGTTGGCAGAAGCTAACAGTGGGAGCTCACCCCGTCTCACAGATTCGAACCGCCAACCTTCCGGTCAGTGAGTTCAGCAGCTCAATGGTTTAACCCGTTGCACCACCTCAGTATTCAATAATATACATTGAAAGCATTAATTACAAAAATAACCTTTTTGAAAAACAAAAAATATGCATACCTGATTCTTCCAAAGGAGTGTTACATCACCCCAGACAAAATTCATTCTCCAGACATACATCCATCCATGGTCTGGCAAAGGTCTTAATATATTAGGCTTCAGCCAAGTCATTACCTCTCCCTGCCCCTTCAGAACCTCATTAGCTTCTCTGCTACTGGATGTGAAAGAGGAGCAAGGGTTGCATATTAAGTGCAAACTGATGACATTCTGTATGCTAGTCATAGAGAGTGAGGATTACTCACTATTATTTTTCCCAGGCTTTAAGGGCTGCAAAATTGGGTGTGGTTTCAAACAAACAAGGCAATAGCAATGTGTTGCTGAAGGCTTTCATGGCTGGAATCACTGGGTTGCTGTGAGTTTTCCAGGATGTATGGCCATGTTCCAGAAGCATTCTCTCCTGATATAATGCTTCTGAAACATGGCCATACAGCCTGGAAAACTCACAGCAACCCAAGGCAATAACAAATGCCAAATTGGATTGACTTGCCAATTTGTGGTGGGTAATATGCCTTAGATCTGCAAGGAATGTTGAGACAGAAAATTCAATCTGTTTTTGGTTGGCTAAAACATGTCTGTGAAGAAGATGTGGGGAAACCTTTCACTCTGTGAAAATAGTAAAAATCCCATCAGATTTACAACCTCTTTTTAATAGAATCCTAGAATAACAGAGTTGGAAGCAACCCCGTGGGCCATCCAGTCCAACCTCCTGCCAAGAAGCAGGAAAATCGCATCCATAGCACCTTTGACAGATGGTCATCCAGCCTCTGTTTAAAAGCCTCCAAAGAAGAAGCCTCCTCCACAGTCTATATAAACCATCTCACCCTTTTTGTTGTTTTCCGGTATTGGCAAATTCATCGTGAAATCATATGTAAGCCTACACTCAGAAGCGAGTTCCATGGAAATTATTCATAGTATTTTAGCTCGGGCTACAAGACATTGGCTAATGGTGTTCATGGTTATAACTGTATATATGAATCAACAACCTCAAAAGCTCTTGAGTTTAAAATATTAAAATCTACATCCAGCCATTATAATCAGATATCAAAAATCAGATTTTCCTGACATTGTTTGTTACCTTGAACTTGACATGAAAAATGAGGAACAATACGGTATAAACAGCCTTTGAGTAATAACAGGCATTTGTAGGCACTGTTTTATGTTGCTGCTCCTCAGGTTCAAGGCCTTCATTGCATCATCACTTCCTTTACAAAAACTTATGCTACAATATCAGTTTATTTTTTAAAAAATATGTTTTTATTGCAGACACAGGTAGAATAATATCACAATCCATCACTATTTCAGAATGCATATCAATTATTTTCTTGGTGTTCTTATCCTTGCCTATCCCACCTTTATCTTCCACTTGTGTCTATTGATTTTACATCCCTCCCCCACCCTCTGGGAACAGTACTTGCCTTCATTCAAATATTATTTTAATTGAACAATCATAGAAAGAGAATGGTTCAGTTCTTTATATTTTTCTATCTTCCCCATTTCAGAACCCAATTCTTCTTGATTCGACCTGATGTATAGTTGATTCTTCTTTCAAGGATGTAGTTCTGGGGCATAAAGTCTGCTAGGTATCCGTACCATTTTTAACTTCCCACTTTCTATGGTCTTTCCAACCAGAGGCGGCCCTAGGTAATTTTCAACGGTAAGCAAACAGTATTTTGGTCCCCCCCCCCCCAACCAATCACTGATATATATTTTCTGTTTGTCGTGGGAGTTCTGTGTGCCATATTTGGTTCAATTCCATCATTGGTGGAGTTCAGAATGCTCTTTGATTGTAGGTGAACTATACATCCCAGTAACTACAACTCGCATATGTCAAGGTCTATTTTCCCCCAAGAGTGCCTCAAGAGCGCCCCTGGGCAAAATCAACTATACTGCAAATGCTTACTTTGCGTAATGGGTTGAGCCGCCCGTTTCCAACCCAAGGCCACAGTTGCTTGGGTGGCAACTATCATGTATTTTATATTTTCCCTCCAATCCTTGATGTTTTCGTTCTTGTCTAATTTCTGGGTGAAAAAATATTTTTTATTCAAAACCAATTTATGCCCTATTAATTCTTCAATTTCCTTCTTTACCTTATTATAATTTTTTTGTACTCTGTCGCATTCCAACCACAATTTTTCCATATCTGTGCCAACACAATTTTGTGCTTGATTTAGTTATGTGCGCTAATTTAATTGGGGTTCTGTACCATTTAGTCAGTATTTTCCTTTGTGTTTCTCTAATAGTTATGTACTTGATATTTCTGATTGAAATGATCCAGTGTTCAGTGTCTGAATCCTTGTTCAGGTCCTCTTTCCATATCTCTGCGAATGTTTGTTTGAATTTATATTGATTCCCAACTAATTTCTCGTATATGAAACCCATCAGGCCTTTCTCCTTTCCTAATTTCCACTTTAAAAATTGATCAAAATCTGCTTCTTGGCCTTCCTTTTTCCTCCAATACATGATTTCCCTCCAATTTCAACCCATTCCAAAGGAGCCAGTTACATTGACCACATTTGTTCTTTATCATCTCCCAATCCTTAATTGTCCTATCTGGGTTTAAGAGATCTATCAATTTCATTCCATTTTGTTTCAAATTTGTTACCACTTTTACCAAATATCTGTTCCTTTTTATTGTCTAGAAACCCTACTCGGAGTATATCTACTTTATTAATTGAGAATTTACCTTGTCATTTTTTTCCAGCGCTACAAGATCAGTTTCAAAGGTTCTACAATATCCCTTTGCATACTGATATTCCTGACCAACATAACATGGTTGTGTCTTTGAATTCCTTTTCTACAGCTGAAGATGTTTCTCGCACATGACTGACTCCAGCTGGAGCATTTCCTGTTTGCCATCCTCCCCTGCTGGTATTCACTCCATTGCATTGTTGTTATCTAATGATTGCTTAGCCAGATTGCAGCACTGCTGCGATGATGGAGCTTGGAGGGATATGTGTTTGCGTTAAACAGAGGTTATTGGAGGTGGCTGCTCACAGGGGGGTCAGCGTCAACATCTAGACAATTCATAACAGAAAGGCATTTCAATTTCTACAGGACTCATCATAAAATCTCTATATTGCCCTGCAGCACATTGCCTGCTTCCTAAGTGGTAGTGGCATTTCACTCCAAGACGTAACCATGTTAGTATGGAATATCTGTATGCAAAGGGATCTTGTAGCAGTTTAGAGATTGAAGGTTTGTCTACATCAAGGGCCCTCAGACTTTTTAAACAAAGGGCCAGGTCAAAATCCCTCAAACTGTTGGAGGGCCAGATTATAATTTGAAAAAACATGAACAAATTCCTATGCACACTGCACATATCTTAATTGTAGGGCTAAAAAAACACTTAAAAACAATACAATAATTAATATGAATAACAATTGTAAGAAATATAAACTTATGAGTATTTCAATGGGAAGTGTGGGCCTGCTTTTGGTTGATGAGATAGGATTGTTGTTGTTGTTGTCATGTGCTTTCAAGTCATTTCAGATTTTGGTTGACCCTGAGTGAGGGCCGGGTAAATTACCTTGGAGGGCCGTATCCGGCCCATGGGCCTTAGTTTGCGGACCCCTGGTCTACATGGACTAAAAAGGTCCTACTCACTTTGTAGGCACCGCAGTCCCCACACAATGTTCTTGATGATTCACTTGCAATAAGGGTTTTCATCTACCTTGTCTTTTACCCTGTAGTTCTACAGAAAGCCTGGGTTTTTAGGCATGTGAACTAGTTAGTAAGAGGTAATCATTCCCAACAGGATCCCCACCCCCCCAAGTTGAATCTTTTTTTAAAACACACACAAAAGTTTGCAAACTTGCCATTCTATTAAATGTCCTTTGACCAGTAGCTGGCCACTTGGAGTGCCTCTCGTGTTGCTATAAGAAGGTCCTCCATTGTGCATATGGCAGGGCTCAGGTTGTATTGTAGTAGGTGGTCTGTGGTTTGCTTTTCTCCACACTTGGGGACATGAGAGAAGCCTCTCCACAGGATTGCAAGACATCCGGGTGTCCCCTGGGCAACATCTTCATAGATACCTGCCTACCTGTGTATCAGTATTAGCACATATCTGGTTAACAGAATGTGTGTGTGTGTGTATCAGGCTTGGGCGATCAAGAAAAAAATTGTTCTAAACTTGTTTTGTATATAGGAGGCGCTGGCGATTCGATTTTAAAATGATTTCTGAAATTTTCTTGAAAAAAATATTGGAAATAGCAGGAAATCCGAATCACTTTGTTTGCTTCGTTAGTGGAAGGTGCCCCTCCCTCCCTCCAGAACCATTTAGTAACTTTGACAAAGTCAGCCTAAACAAACAGTTTTAAAATCTCACAATTTCCCTTCCCTGGTGGCGAGCTGCCATGTAGAGGGACGAGGTGAGCATGGCTAAGCATAGCTCTCCTTGAAGGTCACTGGGGGCGTGGCCTTCAAGGAGAGCTGTGCTTAGCCACGCCCACCTCGTCCCTCTGCATGGCAGCTCACCACCAGGGAAGGGAAACTGTGAGATTTTAAAACTAACACTTTTAAAATATCGCAGTTTCCCTTCCTTGGCTGGCGGTGAATACAGCGCTGAAGAGGGATGAGGTGGCCGTGGCTAAGAACAGCTCTTCCTGAAGGTCACGCCCCCAGCAACCTTCAAGGAGAGCTGTGCTTAGCCACGCCCACTTCGTCCCTCTTCATCGCCACCAGGGAAGGGAAACTGCGATATTTTAAGCAGTTTTAAAATCCCCCAGTTTCCCTTCCCTGGCGGCGATGAAGAGGGATGAGGTGGGCCTGGCTAAGTGACAGCTCTTCCTGAAGGCCATGCCCACCTCATCCCTCTTCAGCGCTGTGTTCACCACCAGCTGAGGAAGGGAAACTGGGGGATTTTAAAACTAACAGGGAAGGGAAACTGCAAGATTTTAAAACGTGGCCTTCAAGAATGGAAACCGCAAGGCTTTGCCAAAGTTGCTTAATTGTTCTAAAAATCAAAATAACTGTGGGAGACATCCGAAAATAATTCCGAACAATGGGTAAGTGGTTTAAATTCGAAATTACTCCTCCCACTATTCCTGCATGGCTCAATATCGCTTCAAAAGTTAATTTTTTCCRAAATAATAACGATTTTAGAAGATAATGACTGTACCTACCCATGCCATATATATATATATATATGCATGATGGGAGAGAAGAAAACAGAGTGGTCATGGACATGTGGCTGAAAATAATGTGAAGGAGTAGAAATGTAGATCACTTGCTAACAGCAAGGTGAGCTTGCCAGGGAGAAAGGTGATGTTGGTTATGACAATACCACGGGTGCAATGTGTATCACATTAATACTACTGGGAAAATGTGCTGCAAACTTTTTTTTCCAATGCAAGTCCTGAGAGAATAAAATTGGTAACATCGAAGGAAGTAAATTTACTATAGGAAAGCTTATGCTACCAACTTCATTCTCTCAGCTAGTCTCTAAGGTGCTGCAAGATCACTTTGCATATGGGCGTATCACTGTTGAATTATACATTTCTACTGGGACCCAGCTGCAGGCAAAGTAGCAACATCTTATATCAGGAAGCAACTTGTCTTGGATATAAAATAAACTCTCCATTACAATTATATTTCAAAATTGTAAATATTACCCTTTGCTTAGATATAACCATAGTGTAATATGATTATACCCTTTGTTATTGGGGAAGGTAATGAACTGCAAACCAAAACATGGAAGTATGCAGCTATTTCCATGTTCTGCTAGTTTCAGCACTAAATGTAGCTAACAGAGCAATGGCTATTCAAAGCTGTGGGCTTTTCTACTTCAAAGTTACATTTATTTGTGTAAAAGGGCAATATGAAACTGATTGATGGTACTTACTGTATGCTTCAGCATGTTTGCCATTTTGTGAGGTTTTGTTTTAATAACAATTGAGACTATTTGGATAGTGGACATCAGAAGTAGTTCATTTCCCTTTGACACTGAGTTTTGGTTTTTGGACATTTCCAAAGAGAAATAACTTTCTGGTTGCAAAAGATCAAACAACTAATGATTAACTCCACTAGTGCAATCACTGATCTCCCAAGGTCTCAGAAGAGAACATGGGAAATTTTGATAGAGTCCCCCCGCCCAACTTGTACCAGTTTTCGGTTAAAACCAGATCCACAGCCACCTGTCCTGGAGTTGTTTTTTGATGTTGTAATACTTGTTATAAAAGTACACCAGAAGGGAAGAGGAAACTCATTCAGAGAGTCAAAGAAGCAGTGGAAACCAGAGGTTTTGATCCTTGTCACCAGCCCAACATGTCTAGGAAAAGCAGTGCACCTCAAGCAGGTGAGTGAAGGACCACAGAAGAGACAGAGAAGAGTATAATCTGATAGAGAAGCTCTGGTGGAAGTTTCCATCTGAATGATGACAGAAATATCAAGATCGTGGAAGGATTACCATTCCAAGTGATATTTGGTGTGATATTGCTGTAGACCAGGGGACCTCAAAATGTTTAAGCAGAGGGCCAGTTCATGGTCCCTAAGACTGTTAGAACTCCCAGTGCCGCAGTGGGTTAAACCACCGAGCTGCTGAACTTGCTGATCAAAAGGTCACAGGTTCGAATCCGGGAAGTGGCGTGAGCTCCTGCTGTTAGTCCCAGCTTTTGCCAACCTAGTAATTCGAAAACATGCAAATGTGAGAAGATCAATGCTGGCCACATGACCTTTGGCTTAGAAATGGAGATGAGCACCAACCCTCAGTCGGACACGACTGGCCTTAATGTCAGGGGATAGCCTTTACCTTTACCTTTTAAGACTGTTGGGGGGGCTGGACTATAGTTTGGGGGGAAATGAAAGAATTCCTATGCACACTGCACATACCTTATTTGTGACGCAAAAAAATATATATGAAAGAAGAATACTGTATTTACAATGAAGAACCATTTTAACCAACATAAACTTAACAGAATTTTGATGGGAAGTGTGGGCCTGCTTTTGGCTGATGAGATAGTCAAGTTAATTAGGATTGTTGTTGTTGTGTGCCTTCAATTCATTTCAGACTTATGGTGATTCTAAATCTAACGTTTAAGATGGGGGTCGAGTAAATGACCTTGGAGGACCGCATCCAGCCTGCATGCCTTGGTTTGGGGACCCCTGTTATAGATGATTCCTGCTGTTAGTGACATGAAAAAATACTTATATAAAGTAATTCATAATAAAGGTTCTCATAATATCCCAACAGGTAAGACATTTGTCACCAGTGCAATTGTCTTCACTCCCTTTTAGCCTTTCCAGTATTCTGAAATGTTGGAAGCTGTTGTTTATTGTGCTAATCAGCTTTCGGTTTCCTTTTTAATTCATAAGAAACAGAATTCGTAAATCCAAAACCTCAAGATTAAGAAAAAGAGGTTTTAGTTAACCAAAGGTCCTTCCATATTATTATAACTGAAGGAATATTGGTGAAAAATTCAAGTTCTTCTCTTCACATTACACTTAAATCTGAGGGAATAAATCAAACTGCATGATATGGAATCATAGAATTACAGAGCTGGAAGAGACCTTGAGGGCCATCCAGTCCAACCTCCTGCCAAGAAGCAGGAAAATTGCATTCAAAGCACCCTCAACAGATGGCCATCCAGCCTCTGTTTAAAAGCCTCTAAAGAAGGAGCCTCTACCACACTGTGGGGCAGAGTTCCACTGTTGAACAGTTCTCACAGTTAGGATGTTCTTCCTAATATTCAGGTGGAATCTCCTTTCCTGTAATTTGAAGCCATTGTTCTGCATCCTAATCTCCAGGGCAGCAAAAAACCAAAAAAAAAAAAAACAACCCAAAAACAAGCTTGCTCCCTCCTCCCTGTGACTTTCATTCACATGTTTAAACATGGCCATCATGTCTCCTCTAAGCCTTCTCTTCTGCAGGCTAAACATGCCCAGCTCTTTAAGCCACTCCTCATAGGGCTTGATCATTTTAGTCGCCCTTCTCTGGGCACATTGTCAACATCTCCCTTCAATTGTGGTGCCCAGAATTGGATACAGTATTCCAGGTGTGGTCTGACTAAGACAGAATAGAAGGGTAGCATGACTTCCTTGGATCTATACACTATACTCCTATTGATGCAGGCCAAAATCCCATTGGCTTTTGTAGCTGCCACATGACATTGTTGGCTCATGTTTAACTTGTTGTCCACAAGGACTCCAAGATCTTTTTCATACATACTGCTGTCGAGCCAGGCGTCCCCCATTCTGTATATTTGCATTTCATTTTTTCTGCCTAAGTGGAGTATCTTGCATTTGTCTCAGTTGAACTTCATTTTGTTTGTTTTGGCCCATTTCTATAATCTGTTAAGATCATTTTGAATTCTGTTCCTGTCTTCTGGAGTTATAGAAGCCATGGGTATGTAAGAAAAATACTGGTTGTTTTGTTAACTGAATTCTCCTTTTAATTAAGGGCCAGCCAAACTGGATGTGGGCTCAGAGGTTACGTATATAAGAAGCAACCAGGTGGTGCTTGATAACACCATTGTCTCAGCAGAGATTGTCATCTCCAATGGCAAGATTGTTGAAGTTCTGCCAAAGAGAAACTGGGCCAGACCCGGTGGAGAAAAGGTATCACTCAATTTCATATGTTATTTATTTGTGATTTCTTTCACAACCATATGTACTTTCCCTTTGCAGCCATTCAATTTCCAGGATGGTTTAAAAATTAAAACAAAAACAAAAGCATGTTCTAACACAACAAATGGAATAATAGAATCATAGAGCTGGAAGAGACCTCATGAGCCATTCAGTCCAACCACTGCCAAGAAGCAGGAAAATTGCATTCAAAGCACCTCGACAGATGGCCATCCAGCCTCTGTTTAAAAGCCCCCAAAGAAAGAGTCTCACCATAGTCCGAGGCAGAGCGTTCCACTGCTGAACAGCTGTCACAGTTAGGAAGCTCTCCCTAATGTTCAGGTGGAATCTCCTTTCTTGTAGTTTGAAGCCATTGTTTCGCATCCTAGTCTCCAGGGTAGCAGAAAACTAGCCTCCTCCCTCCTACCTATTTCCCATCACATATTTATCATGTCTCCTCTCAGTCTTCTCTTCTGCTGGCTAAACATGCCCAGCTCTTTAAGCCATTCCTCATAGGACTTGTTCTCCAGACAAGCCCTATGTTAAAAACAGAGGTAGATCCAACATTCTTTTTTATTCTGATAGAATAAAAACAGTTTGAATCCAAGACTGAAAAGCCATAAGTGTGAGTGCAAGCTGAGAGGCCCTGAAGAAAAAATTATTACACATATATTTAGAGAGAATCTCATTAAAGAATTCAAGAAGCTATGAGTTCCCTAATATTTAGAGAAACTCTGACATTTAGCACTAAAATTATTGCTGTATAAGAAATGGTGAATTATGTTTATTGTAGGGAATAAAACCCATTCAACATGTGTGTCATATGCAGAGTTTGGAAAACTGGTTATAAAAAGTAATTCATTCTCATTTTTCATTGCAATAGTTATTGAGTGTCATTGCAATGTTAAGAAAGAAACACTTGTGCGGTTCAGTACATTTTGCTCCTTTTTTGAGGTGCCAGACTTAAAATTCATAGGACAATGGAATAAAACTTTAAAATGTTTATAAAAATGCCCTCTAAAGAAACCATTAAAAAAGTAACTAGAAACTGTTACTTGATACACCGATATGAAAGCTTAATCTCTACTTGTTGCGTTGCTTGTCTTCTACAATTATGTAGCCTTGAGTCCATGGCAAAAGAATAGTAAAATCTAAAACGTGAGCAAAAGATACTGTGTAATTTAATAATTTTATTGTAACAAATAGTAAATGATTTTTTGACCTTTGAATGTAGAAAGAAAGTTGCATTGTATGATTATACAATGATTTTCCATACCCCACCTTGCTAAAACAAAAATGAGATTCACCTTTAAAAAAATAAATTAGATAGAAATCAAAATACAAATACTACAACATATTTATTTTTAAACATTTTTAAAACAGTTACAAACATTTTTAAACAACTGTATCCTCCTTAGGTTTTAAGGTTATTTACAGCAACTCATTTTAATTACTTCAGAACTTCTGAGCACATAAAAGCGGTCCAGAATTAGCACTAAAATGCATACACAATGGCTTTTGAAGATACATAATTCCATAGATAGGATGATTTGAATTGGATTGTAATTGATTATCCACCACAATGCTTACTCTGGTGATTTGGGAGTGTGAAGCTGGATCCTTTCCTCCTAGCTATACAAAAATACATGAATGGCACTCTTGTAATAATAATAATAATAATAATAATAATAATAATAATAATAATCAAATTTGACAAGGAAAAAACATGGATGTGGCTCAAAAATGGAACTTTGAAAAAGGAGACGGAGGGCCTGATTCTGGCAGCCCAAGAACAAGCCATTAGAACCAATGCCATCAAAGCCAGAATTGAAAAGACGACGACAGATCCCAAGAGTAGACTCTGCAAGGAAGCAGATGAAACAATGGATCACATACTCAGCTGCTGCAAGAAGATTGTGCAGACAGACTACAAGCAGAGGCATAACACTGTTGCTAAGATGATCGATTGGAACTTGTACCACAAATACCATTGGCCTGCAACAAAGAACTGTAACAAAGAACTGAAAAAGTTATGGAAAATGAAGATGTCAAAGTACTCTGGGACTTCCGAATTCAGACTGACAGAGTTTTGGACCACAATACTCCTGACCTCACGATCGTGGGGGAAAAACAAGTATGGATCGTCAATGTTGCAATCCCAGACGACAGCAGGATTGATGAGAAGCAACTGGAAAAGCTTACATGATATGAGGATTTAAAGATAGAACTGCAAAGACTCTGGCACAAGCCAGTAAAGGTGGTCCCAGTGGTGATCAGCACACTGGGTGCAGTGCCTAAAGACCTTGGCCTGCACTTAAAAACAATTGGTGCCGACAAAATTACCATCTGTCAGCTGCAAAAGACCACCTTACTCGCATCTGCACGCATTATTTGCTGATACATCACACAGTGCTAGACACTTGGGAAGTGTCTGACGTGTGATTGAATACAAAAACCAGCATAGTGATCTTGTTTGCTGTGTACTAATCTTGTTATGTATCAAATAATAATAATAATAATAATAATAATAATAATAATAATAATAATAATATACCTTTATTTATATTCTGCTTTTCTCCCTAAATGGGACCCAAAGTGGCTCACAACACTTTAAAAACAATACAGATCCAGCATACAAATAACAATAACCTATAAAACCATATATACAATAGGACAGAAATAAACATAAATAAAAATATTTATCAAGTACACTTACAATTGTTGTGGGAAACTCATCAATACAATTGTAGCCATTAGCCATGATTTATATTGGAATTGGAGATGTGCTTGACTGTTGTGCCACTGCCACTGTATCTCTGATGGGAAATTTTGCAAAAGGAGGTACTGAATATCCCCTTGCACACTATATAATAAAATACTTAGGCTGGCATAACCTCTGGTTACACTGGTGTAAATCACCAAGAGGATTCTCACATTATTACTGAGAAGGCATTTGCTCATTTAATTTCAGATCCAGGGGAAGGTTGTGATGATAAAGTATTGATTCAGGCAGGTTTATGGTGTGATAGAGATGGCATGCCTTCAGATAATGAGGTCCCAAGTCTATTCTGAAAGAGAAAGGAACAGTTATACCAGAGCATTGCACATTTGGGGAGCTTGCGTGAAGCTAGTTGTAGAAGGGAGCAATCCCAACACCAAACATTACATCCCTGGAGGCTAATTCTCCACTCAGTTACACATGTTTTACACTGCTATGGCTCTATTGACTTCACTGTAACTGAGCAGAGAACAAAGCCCCAAAGCCATAAGGTAAGTGAGGAGCAGTGAATCAAGTCCACAGCTAATGCATTGGATAGGGAGCACAATCATATATGTTCTTCCTCTCTTTTTTTTTAAAGGTTTTAAAGGTTCCTTTAAAGGTTGAACTTTTAGTTACCTGGCCACTGACCTTTTATCAGTGTTTGCTGCTGATCCAGAGTATTATTCATATTTCTTGGCTAATAATTGACCCTCCCACACACCCCACTGGTGAATTATTCATGATCAGCCCATGTGTAGAGCTCATGAGACAGATTTGGGTAGAAAAGCTGCTGGCTTGCTTTCTTATAAAAATAGTCTGTCTATGTGAGTCATCAGAATGTTATATGAGCAACATTAGCAAGATAGGAATATAAGAAAGTTGAAGTCCTACCTTGATTAATTTCCTGATTTCCAAATTAGATGACCATATGAAGCCCAGTGGCACAGTGGGTTAAACCGCTGAGCTGCTGAACTTGCTGATCGAAAAGTCACAGGTTCGAATCTGGGGAGCAGCGTGATTCCCTGCTGTTAGCCCCAGCTTCTGCCAACCTAGCAGTTCGAAAACATGCAAATGTGAGTAGATCAATAGGTACTGCTTCAGCAGGAAGGTAAAAGTGTTCCATGCAGTCATGCCAGCCACATGACCGTGAAGGTGTCTAAGGACAACGCCGGCTCTTTGGCTTAGAAATTGAGATGAGCACCAACCCCCAGAGTCAGGCACAACTGGACTGGAGAAAACCTTTACCTTACTACTGTAGCAGCACATAGGAGAGATAATACCAAGAACAATCCTTTCTGGAGGCAGAAAAGGTATGTTTTTATTTTCAGCTGAGACTCTGGTGAGGAGTTGCGTCCAGAAGCAACCAGAGTAAGGATAAAGGCGTTGACTCTCCTTTTATACAACTTCAAATGCAGGCAAACGAAGAAACATGCTTCTACATACATTAATATCATCACTACATCACCTTAAGCATCATAGAAATATCAAATTCTATCTTCCAACATGCAAGAGGCATGTCTCTATATTTTTCTAAAAGCAGTTTACAGCTTACACCAATCCATCAAGGGGCCTACTTTGATCTGTCAGGAGGGAGGGAGATAACTCCTTACTTTTTAGAAGAAGGTATGGCCTGGGCTATGCTGTTCCAGTTTCTGTATAGATAACATGCCCCCCCCCCTTCTCCTCCCCCTTTCAACACAGATCTCCTTCAGCATTCTTTCTGGCCTGTCAGCTTGGCTTTCTAATACAGAGAGAACCTGTTTCTTTTTACATTTCAGTGCTTCTAAAGTACATATATGTATAAATACCTATATTTCCAATATCTCCCCATCACTATGGAGCCCACAGGTAGAACATAGGATAATAGCAGTTACATGTGGTTTATTTGGGTGCATATACATTGAAGGATTGATGCAGTTTAACACCAATTTCACAGTCATGGCTCAGTGCTATGGAATCTTGGGGATTGTAATAGTTTGTAAAAGTCTTTAGCTTTCTCTCCCAAAAAGTGCTAATGCTTCACCACCAAATGAGAACTCCCAGGATTCCATAGCATCGAGATTTGGCAGTTAAAGTGGTGTCAAACTGCACTAATTCTACATTGTAGATGCATCCCAGAACTTGGGAAATAACAGGTTCTAATTTGCACAATAGAATTCACTGGGTGGCCTTGAGGCAATTCTTCCCTTTTTTCTTAACCTAACCTTTCACAGGGCGATTGTAAGGGTCAATGGGAAGGATAAGAGCTATGCATGGAACACTGAGCTTATTGGAGGAAAGATAATGATAAATAGTTCTCTCTTATTGTTCTTCCATGGCAACCATTCAAAGGGATACTAACTTAGATTCTGGATAAAGCTATCATGACTAGAAGCTACTGACAACTGTATCTTCCATGAATAATTTGAATTCCCTTTCAAAAATATTGCAAGACCCATTTCCACAAGATCTATTGCCAGATCTTGTGGGAATGAATGGCACAGTTAGCCTGTTTTTAATTAAAATAGTAGTTTACATAGAATCATTGAGTTGGAAGAGACATTGTGTGCCATTTAGTCTAACCCCTGCCAAGAAGCAAGAAAATCACATTCAAAGCAGCCCCAACAGATGGCCATCCAGTCTCTGTCTAACAGCCTCCAAAGAAGGAGCCTCCACCACACTTCAGAGAGTTCCACTGCTGAACAGCTCTCACAGTCAGTCAGTACTTCCTAATGTTCAAGTGGAATCTCTTTTCCTAGAATTTGAAGGCATTGTTCCACATTCTAGTCTCCAGGGCAGCAGAAGACAAGCTTGTTCCCTCCTCCCTATGATTTCCCCTTATATATTTATACATGGCCATCATGTCTGCTCTCAGCCTTCTCTTCTGCAGGCTGGACATGCCCACAACCTTAACCCACTCCTCATAAGGCTTGTTCTCCAGACCTTTCATTCTTTTAGTCACCCTCCTCTGGACATATTCCAGCTTGTCAACATCTCCCTTCAATTGTGGTGCCCAGAATTGGACACAGTATTCCTGGTGTGATCTGCCCAAGGCAGAATACAGAGGTAGCATGACTTCCCTGGATCTAGACACTATACTCCTATTGATGCAGGCCAAAATCCCATTGGCTTTTTTAGCTGCCACATCACATTGTTGGCTCATGTTTAACTTGTTCATGAGGGCTCCATGATCCTTTTCACATGTATTGCTATCAAGCCAGGCAACCTTCATTCTGTATTTTTGCATTTCATTTTTTTCTGCCTAAGCGGAGTATCTTGCATTTGTTGCTGTTGACCTTCATTTTGTTTTTGCCGATCTCTCTAATCTGTTAAGATCGTTTTGAATTCTGCTCCTGTCTTCTGGAATATTGGCTATCCCTCACAATTTGGTGTCATCTGCAAACTTGATGATCATGCCTTCTAACCCTTCATCAACCTGTGGGTCCCCAGATGTTTTGACCTTCAACTCCCAGAAATCCTAACAGCTGGTGAACTGGCTGGGATTTCTGAGGAGTTGTAGCCCAAAACACCTGGGGACACACAGGTAGAGAACCACTGATCTAATTCATTAATAAAGATGTTGAACAGAACCAGGCCCAGGACATGTGTTACTCCACTGTGTACTGGAAAAATTAGACCCATAGTAATGTAATTCAAATTAGACGCACAGTAATGTAATTCATCACTGTAATTTTTGCAGAAAAAGAAATGGTTTTAAATCAGTATTGGCTTAAATCCCATTAGTCCCAGCTAAAAGAGACCCATTGAATCATTTGGATTTACCTATCTATTGTCTCACCATTCAATATATAGCTCAATGAATCTACTCTAGTTAGAAATAAGTACAGGATTCAAAAATGGTTGCTAATAGATAGTTCATCTATGTGCATGCACATTTTACCCAGCAAAGGACTCTTCTCTGCACCTCCTTTCTTTTATTGAGTTGAAGATCTTGACATCTGTACCTTTTTTATTTATACATTTTTATTTATAAAATTATTGCTGTCCTATCTTTTGGTCCTTAGATTTGCTCCAAAATTAGCTAATTATACATTTAATTTAATTTATTTTTTTGTGTCAGGAGCGACTTGAGAAACCGCAAGTCGCTTCTGGTGTGAGAGAATTGGCCGTCTGCAAGGACGTTGCAGATTTTTTTAATGTTTTAGCATCCTTGTGAGAGGCTTCTCTCATGTCCCCACATGAGGAGCTGGAGCTGACAGAGGGAGCTCACCCACGCTCTCCCTGGATTTGAACCTGCGACCTGTCAGTCTTCAGTCCTGCCGGCACAAGGGTTTAACCCACTGTGCATTAAACTCCTACAATATAAACATCACTAAAAAATTTAAACCAATGGACTTTCATTAAAAAACATCAGCTAAGAATGTAAGACAAGTCAAAAGTATAAACCAAATAATTTTAAAATAATAAGTGTTGGGAGTCAAGGATGTGTTGCATTTCACCTTGTGACCAATGTATAATTGATGCAGTTTGACACCACTTCCACTGCCATAGTTTAATACTACAGAATCACAGGAGCTGTAGTTTTACACGGAGTTTAACCTTCTCTGTCAAACAGTGCTGGTACCTCACCCAACTACATTTCTCAGGATTGTATAGAATTGAGCCATAGCAATTAAAGTTGTGTCAAACTGCATTAATTCATTAATACATATCATTCATGTTGTGGGAGATTCTGCTTTTACCATTTCCAAGAAATTGTACCTCTCTGATATTTGCTGGAACAGTCCGTTCTTTGTGTGACACTAATGTATTGCTGATGAACTACATTACCAAGGGTCTTCCAGTATTTTGCAAATGATGTCTTATTTCCTTCCCTACACATTTCTCATTACAGAGTTGTGCTATGGCGTTGCTAGCCTGGTGACTCAGTATCCCTGGTGTAAAACTATTGTCACACAGTCAGGAGCCTTGGGCCATCCCCCCATAGTAATTGGACCCTAGGTTTGCACTGTCAAAATCCTAGCTGGATTTTAAGTCTTTGTGGAGAATTTGTGCATATCATCTGTGATGTCCCTAGAGTGCTTTCATATTACTAGCCCACTAATTAATTGTGAAGCTGCCATCAATTAATTACAGCTGCTATGCTACTTTGAAGACATTAATTATACCAAAACTAGCATGTGCATCCCAGTTCTAAACTGTCCATATACATTAGTCCAGTAGTCCTTAGAATAATTCTGCAACTTGGTCATTCCCCATGTAAATTGCATGAAAACTGCAGTATTATGAAGAAAAAGGGATGGAAACATCTAAATATGGATGTTATTGTATCTTACCCAATTCCAACTCCCAGAATTCTCTGGGCACAGTTGTGATATATAGTGGTAAGACAACATAAAACTGAAGTGTAAATATGGCATTATTGAGGTTGCTGTAAGTTTTTGGGGCTGTATGGCCATGTTCCAGAAGCATTCTCTTCTGACTTTTCACCCGCATCTATGGCAGGCATCCTCAGAGGTTGAGAGGTCTGTTGGAAACTAGGCAAGTGAGGTTTATATATCTGTGGATTGTCCAGGGTGGGAGAAAGAACTCTTGTCTATTGGAGGTGTGTGAATGTTGCAATTGGCCTCCCTGGATTAGTATTTAATGGCCTTGTAGCTTCAAAGCCTGGCTGGTTGCTGTCTGGGGATCCTTTGTTGGGATGTGTTAGCTGGCCCTGATTGATTATTGTCTGGAATTATCGTGGTTTTTTAGTGTTGCTCTTTGTTTGCTCTCCTGATGTTATAGTTTTTAAATACTAGTCAGCAGATTTTGTTCATTTTCATGGTTTCCTCCTTTCTGTTGAAATTGTCCACGTGACACTACAAGACCATGAAATGCTAATCAAGGTGTCCAATTGCAACATCCACACTTGCCTCAAGCAGACAAGAGTTCTTTCTCCCATACTGGACATTCCACAGATATATAAACCTCACTTGCCTAGTTTCCAACAGACCTCACAACCTCTGAAGATCCCTCTCATAGATGTGGGCAAAACGTCAGGAGAAAATGCTTCTGGAACACAGCCATACAGCTTGGAAAACTCACAGCAACCCAGGAATTTCGGCCATGAAAGCTTTCGATAACACATGGCATTATTTGTTTCTGCCTTCCTTCCTCTTATTTTAGACAAACACATTAGATTGGCTTTCAGGTTTTGATTGTGTGCATTAATAAAAATGGGAGAATGAGAACAGCCTAAGGGAATGCACAATTGACTGGAGATTTAAAGAGAGGCAGACAAATTAAGCAGGAATGACATAAAATGCAGCTGAGCCTCTGAAAGTCAATGAATTTCCAGAAGACCTGGATGAAAAGACAAACAGCTACTGTGTTTAATTCATCCACTCATACAAAAGGATCATTTACTGAAAGCATTAGGAATCCATTCTTCCACATCCCCACTTTGCAATTGCAGGCTGCCTATTCGAAGTTGGATGATGCAAAAACCATTTCCTATGTTCAAAGAACGTATACTCAAACAAGATTCCTCGGGGCAAACCCAGGCACAGAAATAGCATGTGCATTCCGTATTACAGTGAAAAGGGCTATAACAAAAAGGAAGAAGAATCACCTTGCTAGTCTTAGTATGCACATAAACTCAGGGGTATGGCTGAGATTTCACGTTGATGGCTGTGTCACCGCATGCGTAAGACTTGCGTAAGACTGAAGCAATAACTTAAGATATCTTTTCTCCTCCTTGCGTAAGACTGAAGCAATAACTTAAGATATCTTTTCTAACACATTTAAAGCAATGTTAATGAATCCAAAATGTTTAAACTCTCTGCAAATAAGAACTACATTTTGGAAAACATTATTCAACACATTGGTAATAGAGAAAATATTTTGTTGGATGAGCTTCCTGTTACTTTTCCTGTGATTTCAAACATACTTTTTAGAATGGCCAAAAAATCTAGCAGTGCTAACTCTGAATAGCAGTGCTAATGTTAGAATGGAACAAATAGTTTTATGTGGGTGGTATAATGTTATAGAAAGCCTATTTAGATAGTACTATGTGTCATATTTCACTGACTTTGATTGTCTCAGGATATTGACATTTGCTGTTTTCCTTATATAAAATCAACACACTTGCACAAGTCTCATTCTGACAGCAGTTTGTGGCTTTTAAAAAGTTTGCAAAATAGAGTTGAAAGAGACTGTCAGATCATCAATCCAACCCCACTTTCCCATTCAGGAATACACAGGGCCCTTCCAGACAGGTTCTGGGCTCAAGCTTTCTGTTTATCCCAGATTATCTGGCAGTGCAGACTCATATAATCCAGTTTAAAGCAGTGCAGATTCATATAATCCAGTTTAAAGGATCAAATCCTGGGATATAGGGCCTGTCTGGAAGGTCCCACAGTCAAAGCACTCCTGACAGATGACCATCCATTTTCTGTTCAAAGACTTCCAGAGGAGACTCCACTACAATTCATGGTGGAGTCTTTTAAATCATCTGCTGTAACTTTTTCAAGCTTTCTATATCACCTTAAAGAAGCTCCTTCATTAAACTCTAGTACAGACATGGACAAACTTTGGCCCTCTAAGTGTTTTGGACATCAACTCCCACAATTCCCAACAGCCTACCAGCTCCTTCTGGTGGTGGAGGCTCCGTCTTTGGAGGCTTTTAAGAAGAGACTGGATGACCATCTGTCGGGGATGCTTTGAATGCGATTTTCCTGCTTTTTGGTAGGGGGTTGGACTGGATTGCCCACAAAGTCTCTTCCAACTCAATGATTCTATGATTCTATAAGTCCAAAACACCTGGAGGGCTGAAGTTTGTCCATGCCTGCTCTAGCATTTTAAGGAAAGCCTGCACAAGATACAAACATTTAGCAGCTGTACCTTTTAAGCCAACTGAAAGATGTTCTGCAGTGACCTCAGGGGCTCTTTTGCCTACAGATTCTCGATGTTGGAGACCTTGTGGTCATGCCTGGAATAATAGATCCTCATGTACACATCTGTGAGCCTGGACACCCATCCTGTGAGGGATTTGCATCTGTGACAAAGGCTGCGGCTGCAGGAGGCATCACCACCATCATTGACATGCCACGGTATAGTACCTGAGGATTGGTGGGAAGGGACCAAGTTGTTTCTGTTTTAATCCAGATTGCACAGTGAGATTCCTCAGGGCAATCTTCTGTTTAAAAACACAGTGAAAAGGGCAGTAGGTGGTAGTACAACTCAAAGTACCTGGCTACTCCAGGTACCAGGTTTGAATCCCTACTCAGTCGTGAAAACTTAATAGATGACCTTGACCTTGAACAAGTCATGCTTCCTCAACCTCAGAGGAAGGCAACCCCAACCCACTATGAACCAATATTGCTCCCCACAAAAAATGATAATGTGACTGTAAATTGGAATTGATTTGAAGGCACCCAACAACAATAAGTACAGTAGGCAGACACACTCTGCCACACACTCACCATTCTGAGGAGGGCAGAAGGGAACAAGGAATTGCCCTGCATGAACTTCCCTCTTGCAATGAATTAAATCTCTGTCTTTACATATATATTTTTGCAACACTACATGAATTTACACAGGCTTTGCTCAGCCATGTACTTACTCTAGCCAAGCTTACAAGATACCTGGCATTAATAACTTAAGAGCATTCTGGTCAGAGGACTTGTCTTTTGGCAGCGTAAGTGGCTTTTGTTGTGCATGATTCCTAAATGCCTAACGTGGTCCTGCAGTGCCAGCTACTGGTCTTATTCAGATGGTGTCATCATACTTTCCAATAAGCAAAAGTGTACCTGAACATTCAGTTTGCATACACTTGCTGTCTATGTGGTTTTTTATTCCTTTTTCAGCCTTCTGCCCAATTTCTATTATTTATTTATTTATTTATTATTTAGTATATTTGTATACCGCCCCTCTCAGCATTCTGGCGACTCGAGGTGGTTTGCAAGGCAAAATTTGATGCCACCAAGAACACAATTACAATATAAAATGTCAACATCAATAAAATCATAACACTATAATAAAACATAATTCAATAAATACTCATTAAAACAATGTCCAGTCCCTTCATGTAGTTGTTCTGTTCTTATGTCCGTTACTCAGTTTCTATACATATATCACATCAACTGAAATAACATGGAAGAGATGCTAAGAACATTCTTAATGATGGTTTAACAAACCTTATTTTCTTATTTGTTTGTTTATTTTTATCCCACCTTTCTCCCAATACAGGCACTCAAGGTGGCTAATAGCAGACATGACATTAAAATATGCATACAAAAATTAAAAACAGTTGAGCTTTTTGTGTCATGGAACAATAAGTTAAATGCATTTAAAATTGTAATCACAGTGCCAGCTGGTGGGGCAATAAATCCACTCCAGGTTTCGGGTAGCTTTAAAGCAATGGCTCCCAACCTTTTTTTTTTTTTTTGAACCGGGACCACTTGACCTGGGACCACATGACCATGGACCACTCTCCAACATTAGGACTGAAAGGGTTACAAATCAGTTTTTGGGGTGCTGATTCAGAAAATTGCATTGGATAGACCACATCAGCTCTAGTTTCTAATACAGAACATATGCCATCCAGTAGTCACCATCTGCTCACCCACAAAAAACCATATTTAATAATCTAGAGCTGATGTGGTAGTAGTAATCTTTCGTGGGTAGTCAGCCTCTCCCGTCCCGACATTCCCGTTGCCTTGGCACTATAAGGTTTTGCACGACCTGTTGCTCTCATTGGTACATGGTTTCAAGGCAAGGGTATAGTAATGGTGAGGCCATGGACTATATTTTCATTCTTGCAGAACAGAGGTTGGGAACCACTGCTTTAAAGTAACAGCGCAAAGTACTGAATGGGGAGGGGGGAGTACTCAGGTTCAGCACCTTGTACTGGCTTTTGTGAAAGTTAAAACACATCATAGTCAATTTATTTACTTTGAAGTTTTTAATTAACAAAGTGGAACCTGCAGCAAAATGTTGCAAAGTAAACCTATTTGGAGTTTAAGCCTGCCGTGCCTCCAGGAGATGCCATCCCACCCTACTTTTTTTCCAGGAGTTTTCTGTGTCCACTGAGAACAGAGTCCTCACTGAGCTGTTTTAGCTATTTTGTTTCTTTTCCTATATGATGGTTTCCCCTAAATTGATTTTGCAAACACTGGAGTTTCTCAGGTTTACTGGTACCCATTTTTGTTTGCAGGTGTCTGTGCTCAAGAGAATAAATGTGATCTTAGTATATACTTATATAATAGGATGCATTACGATTTGTGTCCCAAAATGGGGCCAGACTGTGATAGAAACAAGCCTGTAACAGCTTTGTTGCTTTAACTTTGACTGTTTTTATATCCCAACCACTCAGGCACTGCTGTCCTCCAACCACAACCTTGTCTGCCCTTGATTCTCAATTCCAATCTGCCAAGGGACAGTGCCATGTTGATGTTGCTTTTTGGGGTGCTATTGTTCCTGGAAATCAGGTCAGTATCCAGAAATGCAACTACACCAGCTGACCCATGTCTTATGTGGTTTGGAGAAATGGTTGTGACAAGAGAAAAGCAATAGTAGAAAAAGAAAAGTGTCCCAGAACAACCCGTTCTTTACAAAATAATAATTGATTCTGCCTTGCTATTGGTTGAGGAAGGGAGACCAGACGTTTAGTTGGCTACAGATTTCAGGTTCCCAATCTGTGCCCTGCTCTGGTTTTGTGTATGTGTTGGCTTTGGAAGCAATGATAAGAGGTAAGAGATAAAGTCCAAATAGTGCTCAGAAGGCACATTATGGAAGCCCTGTTTTCTAATTCATTCCTGATGTGTATGAATCAGTTACAACGAATGTGTGTGATACAAAGAAAGAATTCTGTCCATCACTGGAGATCACTCTCCCAGCTTAGAATCTTTGCTAAATACTTACAAGCCTTCCCCTTTTCATATAATATAATGAATGCCTGGGAAGGGAATAAGTAATATATCTTCTTTGGATTTCTGGCCAAACTTTTGGCCCCCAAAAAGTTTGGGTCCCCAAACTTTTTAAGCCACGGGCCAGTTCATGGTCCCTTAGATTATTGGGGGGGGGGGGGGGGCTGAACTATAATTTGAAAAAAGACCAAATTCCTGGGTTTTTGTGTGTGTGTCACTTCTGGTGTGAGAGAATTGGCCATCTGCAAGGACATTGTTCAGGGGACGCCCGGATGTGTTACCATCCTTTGGGTGGCTTCTCTCATGTCCCTGCATGGGAAGCTGTGGCTGACAGATAGAAGTGCCACAAAATACTTGCCATTCACACATGGACAATAAGAAGCAGATCTGAGGAGTCCAAAGTATTCCAGAGTCTCCTGGGAGTTGGCAAAACTTTGCACTTAAGTAAAAAAGTTTAATTCCTGTTATTCCATTAATTTTACTCCAAATTGCAATTCTGGGGGGAAAATATATAGCTCACTTTAGCCCATACAGTTTGTTCTAAATGTCTAATGGAGCACAGCTGTCAGATCAATAAGGCTTTAATCCATTTGCAGCTAAATCCCTGATCTCAGTGGAACATCCCAAATTTGCAATTTCTTAAATGCATTGCCTTGGGGACAAAGATGGTAACACACATTTCATGTAGAAAGAGGAAGGTTTTGTTGTCCAGAGAAATATAGATTTGTATATATATGTGTAGTCAGTACTCAAGTTTAAAACATGCTTGAAAACCACACATTTCAAAAAAAGTGGAACTTAGTCCTCCTCCTTTGAAGTGGAGATGCTCAAATCCATCATTCCAAGCAGATATCAGTTTCATGGCATACCCAAGTTTCTCTTCCAACAGAAACCCCATTAACCTCAATATAGCATATACTTATGGAAATGTTTAGCTGGCTTTCCATAGAAACAAGACTGTCAAGTTTTGCGATTTACCATGTTTGGCTTTGGTCTGATAGTAGCTGGATACAGACAGCAACTGTGTAGTAACAGAACATCACACACACTTTGGTCCTCCTCCTTCTTTTCTCTTACATCATTAGCATGTTTTTTGCTTGCTTATCATCAATTGATACTCCTTCGGTGGTTCTAAGTATGTTTCCTTATGCTTCTCTTATTAGGCTGAGCTGCTGCCAATGCTGAAGGCTGGCGTTCCTGGGTTTCAGTGCTTCCTGATGGCCACTGGTGTGGAGGATTTTTCTCATGTGAGCCTGCATGATTTACATGTGGCAATGAACGAACTGCAGGATACAGACTGTGTACTCCTGGTAAGAATTGAGGCACAGGGGCGGCTCGTCCATTACGCGAAGTAAGCGGTCGCAGAACACTTTTTTTTGCCAGGGGCTCAGAGGCGCCTCTGTAAATGCCCCTCGACCGCCACTTGAGGAGCGCCCACACAGCTCACAACAGCCCTAGCAGTCCAGGGGGAGCCTCGGCTTTCTTGCCTTGCTGCGGGTGATCCTCTTCCCAGAAGGGCCTTGAGCCTCGCCTAGCCCCTCTCGTTCCTGCTCCACCCGGCCACGTGCTCAATCGTTCTCCGCATTCAATCCCTTCCCCATGACTGGCTCCCTTTCCCGATCCCCTGGTGCTCCACCCGCCTCTCTCCCCAATCCGCGGTGGGCCAAGGGGCGGAGCCGCCGCACCTGGCCCGCTTCGGGTCCAGAGGCATGTCTGAAGACCCCAGCGTGCGCACCAAAAGTCACCTCTTCTCCTCACTTTCTCTTCAGCCAAGAGAGAGAGAGAGAGAGAGACCCTCCGGCTGGAGGTATTCCCACCTCCGCTCACTCCTTTGTTTTTGCGCCTACCTTCAGGAAAGGTGGGCATCTCCACCTCTCTCTCTCTCTTGGTCCCAATGGCTGAGGAGAAAGTCAGGAGAAGAAGTGAATTTTGGTGCACACGCCAGGGTCTTCAGGCACGCCTCTGGACCCAAAGCAAATGCGGCAAGGGAGCAAGTGCGGCAAGTGTAGTTACTGGGATGTATAGTTCACCTACAATCAAAGAGCATTCTGAACTCCACCAATGATAGAACTGAACCAAATATGGCACACAGAACTCCCACGATGAACAGAAAATATATACCAATGATTGGTTTGGGCGGGGGGGGGGGCAGTGTCTTTTGATGGTAGCACTAGAAGCTGCCCATTTGGAAGCATCTCTGATCTGGGTAACAATGCTTCACATTCTCTTATTCATAGATAAGTGGTTCAAGGTAGAAAATATATGCATCAACCATTTAGCTCAACAACAACATTTTGTGTGTGTCAGGAGTGACTTGAGAAACTGCAAGTTGCTTCTGGTATGAGAGAATTGGACATCTGCAAGGATGATGCCCAGGTGCCCCCCGGATGTTTGATGTTTTACCATCCTGTGGGAGGCTTCATTCATGTCCCCACATGGGGAGCTAGAGCTGAAAGAAGGGAGCTCACTCCACTCTCCGGATTTGAACCACCAACCTGTCTGCCAGCAAGTTCAGTCAGCCCAAGGATTTAACCCATTGCACCACCAGGGGCTCCTAACATTTAGGTAAACTACTAACTACCATGGTATAATGTTGAGTATATTTGTACCTGAAATGTTTCATCTGGTGACAGGGGTGCAGCTAAAGGCAACAGGATGAGTGCATTGCTCACCCACCTAAATAATAGGTCTGCCCCTTCAAAGAATGTTTGCTTCAGTCTCCAAATTTCTAGCATTGCAGAGAGTGAGATGGTGGAAACTGTTCACATTTAGAACGCATATATGTATTTGGTGTATTCATATTTTATTGGCAACTTTGCAGGTCCTGTTTTTGTTTTGCTCAACTGAAGTTTAGGATATTGCAATGCTAGAAATTTGTGGACTGAAGGACAATTTTATGAGGGAAGTTGATTTGGGTGAGCATTGCTCAGATTTTACACTATCCCTATAAATTTCATCCTTGTCTGAATTCCCAGAATATCATTAGATTATAAGCAAAGAATGTTATGGTTTTCTTTTTCTTTTACTGGAAAAAAATGTTACTTTTCAAAATTTGAGATTTGAGTGTAGCTACTGTATTAAAAGAAAAAGAAAAAAGAAGAAGAAAGGATACTTTGCATTTTTATCTTCTGGTTGTTGTGTTCTTCAAGTTGACTTATGGGCATTCTAAGATGAACATATCACAGGGTTTTCTCAGCAAGATTTGTTCAGAGTAGGTTTCCCAAGATCATCCAGTGAGTTTCCACAGCTGATAATGGATTCAAACCCTGGTCTGACACCCAAACTGCTGCGCCATATTGGATCTCTAATCCGATCTTCTGATTGGAGCTTCTAAAATGCATTACACATTTTTCTTGTTCTTTACCCAGTTCCATGCAGAACAGGAACCAAATCAACCAGTGCCAGTCCTAGAAGGTATGTTGGTATGTATGATGCTAATTCTTAAGCCAATAACTTTCCTTTGGCTCTTTGAGATATGTCTGCCAGGAGATATAACAAATTCCTCTACCCCCTTTGTCAAATACTCCAAGCCATTTTTTTTTTGTAATTGCAGCATATGTCTAAACTGAATTGCTTGCTCAGCTCACATTTCAATCTAAACAAACAAAATGATGGATAACAGAGGAGCCACCATAAAGGGGTGGGTAAAAGAAAATAGATAACAAAGGAGGTTGCATAAAGAGTGAAAGAAAGACAGTATTAACATCAGCACAGCTGCTTTTACAGTGCTTCTCTAAAGTACTGGGATGAAAATAGTCACAGGGACAAATGTTCATGTATAACATTTGAAATAAAGGCCAATGTCACCTCTTTCAGCATCTAGCCTGAACGCAAATTCTTATAAAGGTATTATTTATGTGGTTAAATGATGACCATATCATTTATGGTTTTTAAAGGGTGACCATATTTCTTTGATTTCCTTCTGCTTTTCTGTCCATAGTTTTTCATTTCTTATAATGGAATCACTGCTCTTGAGCATTGGGAGCCTAAGGGCCATTTCCCCTCATGAATAGCTTTCCAGAGTTTACATGTCAATAGTAAGTACAGCCAAAGCCAGGAGAAGACAATGATTCCAACTACTTCACCACACTAGAGAATGAATCCACTTTAAACCTGGTTTCTGCCTCCTGCAGAATTCTGGGTTTTGTAGTTTAGTGAGGCTCTTAAAGGCTCATCCCTAAACTACAAACCCCAGAATTCTGCTGGAGACAGCAACTGGTTTTAAAGTAGATTCATTCTCTAGTGTGATGAGGTTGTCACATATACATATCCATATTATTTACAACCATCCTTCTGAATAGAAACATATCATAACACAAATTCAGCTACTCAAGTTTATTATTGCTTTGTGTGCATTCAAGTCATTTCCGACTTTGGCAACCCTAAGGCAAACTTATCACAGACATTTCTGGGCAAAATACACACAAAACATTCTCCTTTGCTCAGTACTATCTGCCCCCTCTACACCTGGGCTCTGACATGTTGAGCTAAGGACAGATTGTCTGTTTCCAATTACACCTAACTGTGGAGGAAATCAATACGCAAGCATAATGGATTGGTAGAGCAAGGAGAAAGGACTTTGCATTACAATTCTGATGACAAATCACTGATTTGGTTGCAGGGCACTCGAGAGAAGCATGGAATATGGTCAATGTAGGACGAGGCCTATGGGGAATCCATCGGTTTGGATGAAGTTGGTTGAAAATGTGTTTCATTTTCCTTATGTCCCTGTAGACACTGAAGAATACAGCACTTTCTTGGACTCACGCCCTGATACCATGGAAGTGGAGGCTACTCTTACTATTGCTGAGCTCTGCCTACAATATCAGTAAGAAAATGGTTACCAGTTGCAGATACATGGGGACAATTGGGCTTGAGAACCTTACATGAAAGCTAAGGAGCTTCACTAGTCATAACTTGGTTCAGCTTTCTATCCACCTGGTAATTTTTGGTATTTTGGGGAAATTCCAGTTGCAGTGAATAGGAAATTTTCCCCAATGAAAGTATCAGTTGGGGGAAACTAGTATATTGGAAGATCTGAAATTGTTACATGTGGGGGCAGGGGCACAATATGTCTAGAGGGAAAATATTAAACAGTTATTATGTTCCAAAGAATGGTAGATATGACTTATAATATATTGTCCTCCTAGAATAGTTTTGGATAACCTTGACATCCGTCTCAAAAACTGCAGATTAAAGCAATCAGTCAATCTGAGGGAGAAATCAATGAAAGTTGAATAAGCCTGTGCTTTTCATTTTACAGAATACCATGCCACATCATTAATCTCTCCTCCGCTCAAGCTTTGCCCATCATCAAGGATGCTCGTGACCAAGGAGCACCGATCACAGTAGAAACTGCTCACCATTACCTCAGCCTGACATCAGAATGTATTCCTCCAGGTGGCACCTACTACAAATGCTGCCCTCCTATAAGAGAGAAAAGCAACCAGGTAATTGATTACAGAGTGTGGGAAATATATGAAACTGAAGTATGTTATGAAGTGGAAGAGTATAGTCTAGCCGGCCGAAGAAGCAAATAAAGAAACACCAATAGTATCTGTGTCTAATGCACACCTTTTTTGGCTGAATTACATCGCAAAAATTGAGGTGCAAATTAGATTCGATGATGCATTAGAATCATGCACGTAAACGTGTTCTTGCTTACTCTTTACTGGTGCTACTCTGAGGGAAAAGGTTACCCTGCAACTGCTGCCATCACCTCCTTCTCCTCTCCAATTAGGTTGCTCACTCAGCAGCCCCCCCACCTCGCAGTTTGCCTGGTTTCATCTCCTCATCTTGACACAGCAGACTGAAAGCTCAGCATGACGGAAGAGCATGGCTTCCCCTTGCCTGTCAGTCAAGCAGAGTCAAAGCAAGGAGGTGGAGGGAGGTGAGGGGAGATGGCTGTTGTGGTAGAGGAGGAGGCAATGGCAGCAGCCGCCCAAATGGCCTCATTCACGAGGCCTTCAAAACCACCCCCTCGGTTTGGAAGACCTGGTGAATGAGGTCAATTGGGAACCTTGTGAAGCTGATGAAGAGACTCATTATATTGACAGTAAATCCTTTTCTGTAATATGCACTTTCAAAATTGAGCTGTGCATTACATTCAATGGCACCTTATACTTGAGTAAATATGGTAATTTTATAAAGGGGATTTTGCTTACAGGTTCTTGAGTTTTGTTAAAGTATAGTTGATAACGTCTGCAAGAACCAGTAAGAACTCAAGTAAAAGAATGAAATTAGTGATGTAATTACAGGGCTTTGTTTATACGTAGCTGTTATAGGTTATTCTGGATGAAGGACATAAGCATGGCTGTTTATGAACATGGTGCCCAAAAATACATTGTACTGCAGAGTTGTCACCTGAAGAAAACATGCCATCCAGTCCTTTCACTATTAATTGCCTAGAGCAGTGATGGGCAACCTTTTGAGTGTGGTGTGTTAAAATTCGCCAAAAAACTGAGCATAATTCAGCTGCTGTGTCACTTCAATTAAAAAACCATAATTTCGCAATATTTAGTTTAAATAACAAAAAAAGATATAATTGTAATTACCACTTTCTCTCTTATCATGTTGTTCTACCTCTCTTTATGTAAATAATATCCTTTTTGGAGTGTTTAATAAAAATATAATTTTAAAAACCCAACAAAATATTATTTATTTTTAATTTAATTTAAATGTATTTCTAGCATTTAATATGCTATTTAATGTATTTTTATAATAATAATAATAATGCAATAACCATAAAGTAACATTGCAAAATAATATTTTGATATTTAATTTACCATTTCATTTAAGGCATATATATATGTAGGCATATATTAAAAATATTTAAAATGCATTAAATTAAATGTCAAATTAAAATTCAATTTACCATTTCATTTAAGGCATTCTGAAATATTTGAGTAATATAGCAAAGTATTATTTATCATTTAATTTAATTTAAATATGTAACTCCTTAATATTTAGGAAACAATGCAAAATAATATTCGTTCACTTAATAATTAAATAAACCAATATTATTTTGCAATGTTACCTAAATATTAATAATAATTAAATATTTTTAAATTTGACATTTAATTTAATGCATTTTAATATTTGAATAATATAGCAAAGTAATAGTATTTATCATTCAGTTTAAATATGAAACTCCTTAATATTTAGGAAACATTGCAAAATCATAATTTCTTTCCTATTTATTTATTTTTAAAAATGGCATAAAATAAATAAACAAATAATATCCGGCGGGCGCGTGTCAGTAGAAATGGCTACGCGTGTCAGTACTGACACGCGTGTCATAGGTTCGCCATCACGGGCCTAGAGACATATTACTTTTTTAAAAAATAATTTTTATCGAGGCATATTACTTTTTAATGCACTCAAATAGAAACAAGTACACAAGAAAAGCCACTAAAATATAAGATCCTGACTCCATATTCTGTATGGTATGTTGAAGTGAAACCACAATTTCTCCATTTGAAAATTTCACGTTACATCCAAACTATAAGAGTATAAATCCTGCTCACAGTGAGAGAAAGAATAGAAGACGCACATGGGGTTGTTGATGAATCTCACTCAGCAAATACACTTCTTTGTGATTCACAAGCAAGCTCATTCTTTTGGCAATTCTTGATTTCACTGGATTGTAAAAGTAAGCCTTACCTTCACGTTGTACTTTCTGCTGTCTCCCAACTAATATCAGAAAATCCCTTTACGGCTTCTTTTTAATTCAGATTTTTGGAGGGCAAGAGGAAAGTTAAGCTTTTCATTAGCCCATGAGTTCTTAATTGTGACTTCTGCTTTGATCCGTCTGCATGGTGGCCCTCTGAACAAGGCCGGTGGATGTCACAACCTGTGGGCTCTCAAAATATCCTTGTTTGTTTTATTTTTCTTTCCTCCATTACATGTGGTGAAATATTCTGCAAGTATCATAGGCTTCTCAGCTGCTACAAACTGGCTGGTTTTTTTTAGTTAGTTTGCTTTGTCTTACTGTGTTCCTTTGGAACTCCTGGAAATTCGACCTTGGCATTTTATTTATGATTTCTTAGGCATCTTTATACTGATTATAACCAAAGTGGTGTACATTCAAAACAGAAAAACAGCAGTTTTGTCAAGTTTTGGATTTATAACCATATACAGGCAAGAGTTCAATTCTGGGCACCACAATTGAAGGGAGATGTTGACAAGCTGGAATGTTACCAGGGGAGGGTGACTAAAATGAGCCCATTTTGTCTGGAGAACAAGCCCTTAAAGAGCTGGGCATGTTTAACCTGCAGAAGAAAAGGCTGAGATGAGACATGATGGCCATGTGTAAATATGTGAGAGGAAGTCATAGGGAGGAGGGAGCAAGCTTATTTTCTGCTGCCCTGGAGACTAGAACTCGGAACAAGAGATTCCACCTGAACATTAAGAAGAAGTTCCTGACTGTGAGAGCTGTTCAGCAGTGGAACTCTCTGCCCTGGAGTGTGGTGGAGGCTCCTTCTTTGGAGGCTTTTAAGCAGAGGCTGGATGGCCATCTGTCAGGGGTGCTTTGAATGTAATTTTCCTGCTTTTTGGCTGAGGATTGGACTGGATGGCCCACAAGGTCTCTTCCAACTCTAGAATTCTATGATTCTGTGAGTTTGCATCCATAGGCTCAGCCATCTTCAGCTTGAAAATATCAAAACAAAACAAAAAACCAAAAAGTAAATCTCAATTTTGCCTTTTTATATAAGTGATGTTATTTTACTATGCCATTGTAAATAATAGGACTTGAAAATCCACAGATTTCTTATCGTTATAGATACCAAAGAGAGGAAAAGGAAGTACATTGTGAAATGCAAATACATCTTTTTAAAATGCAAAAACCTGAGGACATGCAAATGGAAATGTTCAGCAGAACAAACTTGAAATATCAGATGAGCACCAGTATAGGTAGTGGTAAATAGATATATGTCATTCACATATTTTCCTTGATTTGATAACAGGAAGCAATTTTTTAAAAATCAGAAAAGGGCAGCCGTGACTTACCTAAATATGGTTCTATGATTAAATAATAGATAGCATAACAAGTAAGGTAGAAAATCCCTGTTGCCTTGGCCACTCAAGTTCATTGGAGAGGAGGTGATGCCACTGAGAAACTAAGTGTCACAGATTGTAATCACGTCCTTGCATAAAGCATAAATTGAAGGAAAAAATACAATATTAGGGCAAGCAGGTGGAGAGTTAGAATTTCTTCATTAAAACACTGATGAGTCCTCAACTTTGTCTTGTCTGGATCCAAGTTCAGTTTACTAAGACTTCACCACATTGAGGCAGTGAAGTGTCTGGCAGAGAAAAGCTCAGTCTTACTCCGTTTTGTAATGAACCAGATGTTTTTCATCGCACTGTTAAATACATGTTTTCTTTCCGTATTCTTTCACTGTAGTTGCCTTCACACTGCAGAGATTTGGCTCTGCCCACCATCCCTCTCCCTGCTTGTTGTTGGGAAAAAAAACTTTCTCTCTTTGAAATTCCTACTAATGTAAGATTCTAGGTGAGATCTCAGAAATTCTGAGCATGCTCAGTCAGTCCAAACACTATATGCTGAGAAATTCTCAGCATGCACCACTACATGCTGTCAAAAGAAGGAACCTGAGAGCAATGCATGCGATCACATTATAGATTTGGCAAAACATCTGGATCATTTCAAAGAATCCACTTCCACAGCACCTCCAGAAACATTGGAAAAGAAGGCTGTCCCCACCCTTAAAATACACAAAGAATACTGTACCCTACACTTGAACTGAAACTAATGTGATGAACACAGTGAGTTACCGAATTTAAACTGTAGGACTCAGAGCCTTTCAGACAGGCCGTTACCCCAGGAGCAGTCGTGTTTAAAAAATGTGGATGTTCCTGGGGGCCCATCTACACTCACACCAGAAAGTGCACGCTTTCTGGGGTTGGTGTCCAGATGCTGTACTGGGACTTCCCAGTACAACACTGGGACACTTAACCCACTCCCCAGAAGCCCCCCCCCCCAAACACAGTAAAAAAGGAACTCACCTGGCCTCTATAGGAAGGCTGCTGGAGTTCTCCTGGCGCATACAAATGATGCGCCAGGAGATGGGGGGAGGAGGGAGTTTCATTTGTACATCCCATGGAGCCCGCGTGAGTTCTTTTCCTTTTTTTACTGTGTTTATGGGGGCTTCTGGGGAGGGGGTTGGTATTCCTACAGTTTTCCGGGCTAATTTAGCCCGGAAAACTGTGGGAATACTGTCTGGACTGCAATATTTTGCAGTCCCGACACTGGAAGTAGTGAGTTTATCCTTCACCTTCCACCCTGTTTTGTGGCGAATTAATTCCAAGTTGCCCACAAGGTTGTCTGGACAGCCCCCTTTTAATTGCAGAAGTTTCTGCAATAAAGGGGCTGTCTAGATCCGCCCTCTGTGGAATTTAATGTAATGAAGTCCTCATCAAGCATAAAACAGCACAAAAATACTGGTTCAAGGAATCAATTCTCACTATTGGATTTAATGCAATGGGAAAATAAAAGTTGGATGATTTCAGTAGTCTAATGACATTTCATTTCACGCTGATGAACATATATATTAGATAGCATTCAGAGATGAGTTGCAAGTTTGCAGTGTTCCTTGGGTAATTTCTAAATGATAAGGCAGAAATCACCCAATACTGTTCTCTGGAACCATCCTCTCAGATAGGAATAGAATTGCCAAAGAGTGTTGCTCCATGTTCCCTATTCCTTCAAATTTTTCAGAATAATTTGATGACCAAGAGATCCAAAAATGTCAGTGTGGCCACATTTTTCAACCTAGAATATCAAAGCTCTTTCTTCCTCATACTTACTACATTTTGCCTGTGAAGACAACGAGGAGCTACAACTGAGATCAGACAGCTGCAGAATCTCTTGCTAGAACTCAAGAATATTAATGTGAAATAAGCCCAGTAAATTACTCCTGTTTTCAGAAACATTCATTACTTAGTCCAGACTAATAATTAGTTCAGTTGTTCATCTTAAGCATAAGGTACAAATACAATCCCTTACATACAATCCCTTCTCCCCTTTTCCCCATGGCCCCAGGAACAGTTGTGGGCAGCCTTGCAAGTAGGACAAATAGACATGGCTGTCTCTGCTCATGTTCCTTGTTCCCGAGACTTGAAAGAAAGGAATGATGGAAATTTTCTCAAGGCTCAAGCAGGGATTGCTTCATTACAACTTGGTAAGAAGTTTATGTGCACCGTCATCATCATCACTTCCTGTTTAACCTCTTCAATTTAAAAAAACTACTGTACAAAACAAACTTTTTGATCTGTTTTTTTCCTAGGATGGGGGAGATCAGCCTTGTTGAAACTTGCCATACATTTTATGGCTGTTTTCAGATGGCAAAGCAATTTCTCCATTCTTACAGTCCTTTCCCAGGTCTAGGAATTCTGTGCCAAGTGATAATCTGTGAGAATGTGCCATGAAAGGTCAGGCTTTGACAGTATCTTTCTTTTCCAATTGCAACTGCAAATCACATAGGTCTCCCTCTCTTCTGGACCTCTGCAAAATGCAGAGGATTCACGTTCCATGATTTGGTGCAACTGTTGTGCAAAAGTCCTGCCATTCTGAGCAAACTGGAGGATCGCAAAGGCTCACTTAGACCAGGGATGGATGCAGACCTGGTGATCTGGGATCCAGAAAAAGAGTTTGAGGTAATGATAGGCATGGTTTGGCTTAATTGAGATTCATCTTTGGGGTCTAACACAGAATAAAAGCATAATATACATTTGTTAAGCAAAGCAAATGGTCAGAAGAAACAAAGTATTATTTGCTATAGAAAATCCAGGAAGTTATATTATGCCAGAGAGAAGATTAAAGATTTATGGTAGAGGCATTTGCTCTTAAAAGACTCCAGTATAAAAATAACAGCAGAACAGTTGTTTCAGTACATTGTTGCCAACATTGTCCAAAATTGGGACTCATAATTGAGATACTTTTAAATTCCATCTATGTTTCTTAGCAAGAAAGTATCCTTAAAAGACTGATTTTTCAGGCTGTGGAACCAACCATTATACAGCTGATGGTCTCAGTGCAACTTTGAGATGTTGTGATGCATGATAAGATCATGATTGACTTTCCACTTAATGACATACACCAGGACAACTTTGGCATATCGAGCCCCCAGTGGCACAATGGGTTAAACCCTTGTGCCTGCAGGACTGCTGACCGATAGGTCAGTGGTTCAAATATGGGGAGAGCAGGTTGACTTCCCTCAGTCAGCTCCAGCTCCCCATTCGGAGACATGAGAGAAGCTTCCCGCAAGGATGGTAAAACATCAAAACATCTGGATGTTCCCTGGGTAACATCTTTGCACATGGCCAATTCTCTCACACCAGAAGCGACTTGCAGTTTCTCAAATTGCCCCTGACATGCTTTTTATTTATTACCTTGGCATATGTTGGTTTTGCTCACTGCAGAGAGGAAATTAATTACCTCCCTCATGTAATGATCCCAACCATCATAAAATCCATCCATTTGATGCTGCCTTCTCATGACTATTTAGTGGCTTTTGGAGAATGAGGTGTGGCCAAGAAGCATCAGACTACGTGTCTGTAGCTAAACACAGATCAATGAAGTCATTGACTTAAACCATTGACTTGATGGTCTTCTGGGGAATGACATTTTTGTACATCTGAGAATAGTGGATAGCCACACATTGCTCTGGTGCCTTCCGCTTTCCACTGGCCACAAGAAAGAAAGTTTAATTTTGTATCAGGGAGACAAGGCATAGTTCTACTTGGTTGTATTTTACGCCCATTTTACACCTAATTTGCCCAAGTAGATCTAGTTTATGTATTCCAGTTCTTATGTATTCCAGTTCTTTGGGTTAAAAATATCTGCTTGGTAATAATATTTAAACTCAGCAATCTTTGCAAAATGAATATGTATAACAGAGCCTTTCTCTCCTTACTTCTCTCTCTCAGGTGAAGAAAGACATAATTCATCACAAGTGTAAGGTATGGGAAACGTTCATGTTCTCTACATTATCCCAGTGATATTACAGCTCCTTCCCCAACCACAGACAATTTGCCGTAATTTACTGTACAAATCACAGTTTCTTGGGGCAGACTTTACTGCTAGGTAAATATGTCCATTTTTGTTATGGTATCAACATTGGTGCAGAATAATGGTGATGATTCAGGAGACCTTCTAGTAGCCATTTCCGTTAGTTGTTCTAGTACCTAGGATGAGCCATGGAGAATTGCTATTCTACTGAAAGTTAATAAGACACTGCATGTGTAAGGAGGCACCAAATATTTCCTTCCGTAAGCATGTAACAAGTACAACTGCTGGCATAACCTTGAATTTATAGCAGCACAACTTTGAATTATTCCAGGGTGATGACCTCAACAGGATGCCAGCTAAGAGATTAGTTAAATTGCCTCCGTTTGTCACTTTTCTTATTGGAATAAAATTAACAAATAAAACCCGCAATATGGCCCAAGCCTTTCAGACTTCTTTATATTCCCCTAATCCAGTCTTTTGAAGCTATTTGGTCTTGGAATGAACCATGAACCGACAAAATAGACTAGGATCTTGAAGTGACTCTGAGGATAGTGGTAGGAGTCTATATAGAAGTAGAGCTAGGACCTTCACAGATGTACTCTTGTGCACAGGCCTAATGGTGTACAAACCACACTAGGTGGGAGATCAGATAAATAAGTACACATCAATAGGCTGGCAGGTTGTTCCTTCAAAATTAATATTTTTCAAGCAGAGTAGAACTTGGAAAGGTGAGGGAATGAAACATCTCACCAGGCTTCAGGTGACTCACTTTATTTAATCACATTGCGCACTCTGGCTCTTTTCCTTTTGCTGCAGTCATTGAAGGTACTTGGGAGTGGACCAGAACAATAACATACATGGCAGAAGACTCTAGATTTTATACTCTTGTTATTAATAATTTCTCTGTTTTTCCTCCCAAATCTAGCTGACTCCATACTTGGGTTTCCAGCTTTGTGGCGAGGTCTTTGCAACCCTTGTACGTGGCAGGCTGGTTTATATGGATGGAAAATTTGCATCCAAGGCACAAGGAGAGCTGCTTGTGTCTGAGAGGCAGATTCCCACAAAAAATCCATCACCATACTATTAATGGGGAGACAGAAAACAACAAATGCAGTAGCCACATCAAAGTGCAATGAACAAATCTAGACGGAAGAATAAGACGAACTATAATGTTGGCTGGAGAGAAAATGAGGGAGAATTAATATTATAAGGCAACTACCAACACACATCCTGTAATCAAATTGAGTAAGAGGAAGTGCTGATCCCCCTACATAACAACTGCTGAATCAGGAGAGGCCCTTCTCTCAGTCCCACCTCCATCTCAAACTTGGTTGGTGGGAACGAGAAAGCGGGCCTTCCTTCTCAGTGGCTGCCCCTTGACTTGGGAACTCCCTGTCCAGTGAAGCCAGAATGGCCCCTTCCCTGCTTTCCTTCCGGCAGCAGGTGAAAACCTTTTTATATAAACAGTCTTTTAAAGATGGTGTTTGAGATCTGGTTGGGGGTGCTGTGGTTTGTAATTTTGAAGATGTTTGATGGATTTTAACTAAATTTTTAAATAATACTGGTTGTGTTTAATTTTGTTTTAATGTTTATATATTTGTATATTTTAAATTGGATACCAAAGCTTTTATGTCAAGTCGCTTTGAGATAAAGCGGGGTATAAATAAACATCACCATCATCAATATCAACATCATTACTAAAATGAAGACATCAGTGCCATCTAAAAATGGAATAGATGGGGACATATTCATGTATTTATAATTAGTGGGAAACACTCACATTTCTTGCTCCCCAGGAGCTTGGATGATGCTAATAAAGATGTCAACCATCAATGGGATTTGTTGCTGGTTTTTCATTTTTAAATATTTATTTTGTGAATTCCCTGTCAGCTTACCTGCTTTAGTGTGACACAGAGACAATAATTCAAGCTATCATTGAGTTGTCAGTATGTATTGTTTCACGGTGGTTGTGTGCGTGCCTTCAAGCGAATATGATGATCCCATGAATTTCTTAGGGTTTTCTAAGCAAAGAAGACACACAGAAGTAGCTTTGCATATAGCTTTCAAGATCAGACAAGCTTTTAAGGATTAGCTTTCAAGATCAGACAAGATCTAGTGCCTTTGCCTTTTGTATTTCATCCCTGGTTGTTACAATCTTAGAAATTAGACAAAGGCAGACATTTCTGATGACTCATATTCAGTTTGGTTTCCAATCAGGCTATCTAGCTTTAGTCGTGTGCATCTTGAATACTTTTCACATATTCTTTATAAGGTAGTGTCACATTTTAATTCTTCCCTCAGACAATGTACATTGCATTTCAATCAAACTTATGCACACTGCTCTTCTTTCATAACTTAACATATGTGAGGTTTAGCTCTGCTGCAGGCAAGCAAAAGAAAAGAAAAGCCCACTGAGTCATTTGTTTTCTCCTTTGGAAATCCATGCAAACAGAGTAAATGCAATTAAACAGAAGGGCAATGTTTTCCTTTGCTTGTGTTGTACTACAGCACACATTCTGCCAGAACATTTGGACAGAACTGTTAAGAGCTGGCAAGAATTCAGAAAGCAAATGAATTCTAAACAAACAAAACCAAGAGGGGTTAATATCTAAAATACAATTAAAATGTGTACCAGTAAAAAGGAGGATACTCAGAGCTAAAGGTGTGATCTGATATGCAACAGCTTCCTGAAAGTGGTGCGGAGGCACTCTACAGAAAATTATGGGAAGGGCAAATCATTCCATCCCTTTGGCCAATTCCAGTTACTCACTTGTACATAAGATGACTTATTCCCATTAGTTCCATTCCAATACTGGTTTTAAAAAAGCAATGAATGAAAACACTACATGAAACGGCAAAATGAGAAAAGGTTTCTCAAAAATGTCTCAATGTATTGAAATGAAATAATTTTAAATATGATTTCCTTCTTCAAATGAAATTGAATGTAATTCAGAAATGCCATGACCCAAAAACATTATATTGCTAGAAGGGAAAATAATTACACGTTGCTATTTGTTAATTTTTTTACTCCCTAGAGAGACTCTCTCTTGAGCACTCAGAATACTGGGCAATTTGGAAGGTGCTGAACAGACTGCTCTCTGGCACCATGAGATGCAGAGCCAATCTTAAGAAATGGTGCTACAAAGCAGAGGTGGCCCTAGGTAGTTTTCAACGGTAAGCAAACAGTCTTTTGGCGCGCCCCCCTCCAACCAATCACTGATATATATTTTCTGTTTGTCGTGGGAGTTCTGTGTGCCATATTTGGTTCAATTCTATCATTGGTGGAGTTCAGAATGCTCTTTGATTGTAGATGAACTATACATCCCAGTAACTACAACTCGCATATGTCAAGGTCTATTTTCCCCCAAGTCGCCTCAAGAGCGCCCCTGGGCAAAATCAACTATACCGTGAATGCTTACTTTGCGTAATGGGTTGAGCCGCCCCTGCTACAAAGTGAAGTCCACGACATGCGAGTATGGAGAAGAGAAAACTACAGACCACTTACTACAATGCAGTCTGAGCCCTGCCACATGCACAATGGAGGCCCTTCTTGCAGAGACACCAGAGGCACTCCAAGTGGCCAGCTACTGGTCAAAGGACATTTAGTATAATGCCAAGTTTTTAACTTTGTTTGTGTTTTTAAATACATTACAACTGTACCCTCAATTCACTTCTGACAAGATAAATAAATAAACTCCTTTACTAATGTAAAACTTTTAATGGCTGTTCCTGGCAAACTATTAACAGAGATGCCATTAACAGCTCAAGGCTGAAAAGCTACAGTTTAAGAGCAAGATTCACATTTTTTAATGTCTTGTGATTTACAATATTAGCAGATTTTAGAAGAGTCCAGTAATTCAGACTCTCTGGGATCAAGTATTGAGGGAAACAACAACAGGTTAATCTCAAAATAGAGCAAAAAATTGGGCAAAATGACTCCAGAAGTTTGATTGAGTGATATTTAACTTTTCAGCTCCTATAGGTGTAGAATTCTCAAACAAAGAAGGCAAAACATCGAGAAAATAGAGCTGTCCAGAAAACAAACAGAGGAATAACTTGCTTGGAAGGTGTAGGCTACGGCTGCTGCTAAATCCTATGAACAGAAAAGCTTGAGGAGGCCAATAACAGAACAACCTAGGCTCTGGATCACTAGAAGATTTTTTTTAGGAGAGGGAGGTGCTCCAGCCTTTATCATATCTAAGATCTGTTTGCTTTTCCCTGACCCTCTATTTAAGGTCAGTGATGGGCAGTGTTTTCCTAGTGCAACAGACAACCAACTGGGCTCGTGTTTGCCTGCCTTTGCTTTCAGCTCAGAGTTGCCGCACCATGTCTTCTCAAAAACTTCAGGTGGCTCCCCCTGCGCCTCTGCTACGACCCATGTTTGTCCCTGAGAGGCTTTTAATGGGTCCTGGACCTTCCAACTCCTCACCGCGGGTCTTGTCTGCAGGTGGTCGACAGCTAATAGGACATATCCATAAAGAAATGATTCAGGTAAGTGTTAGAATCCAATTCCTCAAAAGACTTGTAACCACAAACTGGTATATCATCCTTCATCTTGTTGTTAATCAGCTCTGAGGTATCACTCTAGCCCTCTGCTTAATTTTTCCTTGATCTATTCATTTGTTGTTGTTTTATGGTTCCTTAAATTTTTTCCCATTACAATTCTTGACTGAACACCACCATTCTTTAACCAGTCTATTTATCAAATCAGAAGAAAGTTGAGGAATTATCTTCCCTTTGGGTGGGCTTAGTCTTTACACTTGAATGGGACTGTTAGATCCTCTGGAATGGCAATATGATTCTACTATACCCAAATGAGCTGCAAACTTTTGTCTTAATTCACTAGGTTTATTGTTAATCTTTGAAGAATTAACTCTTTTAAACTTATATGATCTACTGCTGTTGTGGACATACACTTTCCTGAATTTCTTTCCTTTACTTTCAAGCGAGAAATATTGTTTGATTGCCATTGGAAAGACAATGCCTCTAAAATGGAGGTATATAATGTCTGGGTTTTTTTCTGTGTGTGTCAGAGGCGACTTGAGAAACTGCAAGTTGCTTCTGGTGTGAGAGAATTGGCCATCTGCAAGGATGTTTCCCAAGGGACACCCGGATGTTTTGCTGTTTTACCATCCTTGTGGGAGGCTTCTCTCACGTCCCTGGATGGGGAGCTGGAGCTGACATAGGGAGCTCATCCGCGCTCTCCCCAGATTCGAACCTACAACCTGTCGGTCTTCAGTCCTGCCAGCACAAGGGTTTAACCCACTGTGCAACTGGGGGCTCCTTGACACTTCTGCTTATAACCTAGAATACGGGGCATCTGTGTTGACTCAGAAGTTTCCTAGTTCCAGATGGATTTCTCCTGGTGTTTTCCTCTTTAACCAAGATTTTGTGGCAAAAAAGAAAAAGAAAAAAATGGAAGGAGTTGTGGTCACAAGTTGAAGGAAATAATGTCCAGACTCCCTGTGCAATCAGCAAACGAGGCATGATAATTACATAATAAAAGTCTTGTCCAACATTGTTGAGAGATTAAGAATAAGGCCCTGTTCATAATTTAATATACCATTTCAGACAACCTAGGCATTCAGCTTTTTAGTTTCAGTAGGTGTTAGAGTTTAAAATTGCCCTGAACAGAAGACCATGGCTATTCCTTACCAGAAATAACACAATGAAAGCAACCAACATTTTTTCGTTATAACAAAAAATAAATAATCCCACATACAGAACCCCATGTCTAGTAGGGTCACTTCTCCACTCTAGCATCATTTCAGAACAGTTAATGGCTCTGGATTCAGCCACTTTTGGTTCTTTTTATCCTTTTATCCAAGTGTATATATAACGTCTATTGCAATGGGTTGTTGTAGGCTTGATGTATTGTCGAAGGCTTTCATGGCTGGAATCACTAGGTTCTTGTGGGTTTTTTCAGGCTATATGGCCATGTTCTAGAGGCATTTTCTCCTGACGTTTCACCTGCATCTATGGCAAGCATCCTCAGAGGTAGTGAGGTCTGTTGGAATTAAGACAATGGGTTTATATATCTGTGGAATGGCTGGGGTGGGGCAAAGAGCTCTTCTCTGCTGGAGCCAGGTGTGAATGTTTCAACTGACCACCTTCATTAGCATTTGAAGGCCTGGCTGAGCCTGGGGGAATATTTTGTTGAGAGGTGTTAAGATGTGCCTGGTTGTTTCCTCTCTGCTGTTTTGCTGTTGTAATTTTAGAGTTTTTTAATACTGGTAGCCAGATTTTGTTCATTTTCATGGTTTCCTCCTTTCTGTTGAAATTGTCCACATGCTTGTGGATTTCAATGGCTTCTCTGTGTAGTCTGACATAGTGGTTGTTAGAGTTGATCCAGCATTTCTGTGTTCTCAAATAATATGCTGTGTCCAGGTTGGTTCATCAGGTGCTCTGCTATGGCTGACTTCTCTGGTTGAAGTAGTCTGCAGTGCCTTTCATGTTCCTTGATTCGTGTCTGGGCGCTGCGTTTGGTGGTCCCTATGTAGACTTGTCCACAGTTGCATGGTATATGGTAGACTCCTGCAGAGGTGAGAGGATCCCTCTTGTCCTTTGCTGAACGTAGCATTTGTTGGATTTTCTTGATGGGTTTGTAGATTGTTTGTATGTTGTGTTTCCTCATCAGCTTCCCTATGCGGTCAGTGGTTCCCTTGATGTATGGCAGGAACACTTTTCCTCTGGGTGGATCTTCATCTTGACTCTCGTGGCTTGTTCTTGGTTTTGCAGCTCTTCTGATGTCTGAGGTGGAGTATCCATTGGCCTGTAGAGCCCAGTTGAGGTGGTTCAGTTCATCTTGGAGGAGGTGGGGTTCGCAGATTCTTTTTGCACGGTCTGCCAAGGCTTTAATGGTGCTTCTTTTTTTGACTTGGGTGATGGTTGGAGTTTTTATGTAGATATCTATCTGTGTGTGTGGGTTTTCTGTAAACGGTGTGACCCAATTGTTGATCTGGTTTGCGGATGACTAGGACATCTAGGAAAGGCAGTCTTCCTTCATTTTCTTTTTCCATGGTGAATTGGATTTTTGGGTGGATGCTGTTCAGATGGTCCAGGAACCTTTTGAGTTCTTCTTCTCCATGGCTCCAAATGGTAAAGGTGTCATCCACAAATCTGAACCATATAGTGGGCTTTTTGGTTGCTGTCTCCAGGGCTTGTTTTTCAAAGTGTTCCATGTAGAAGTTAGCTATGACCGGGCTGAGAGGGCTCCCCATAGCTACTCCATCTTTCTGTTCGTAGAATTCATTGTCCCACTGAAAGTAACTGGTGGTGAGGCAATGGTGAAACAGAGCCGTGATGTCTTCTGGGAACCTCTGGTTGATGAGTGCCATGGTGTTTGCTACCGGGACCATGGTAAATAGAGATACCACATCGAAGCTGATCAGTTTGTCGTTGGTATTTAGCTTGAGATTGCTGATTTTTTCTATGAAGTGGGCTGAGTCTTTGATGTAATGTGTAGTGAGCCCAATATGGCTTTGTAACTGTGCAGCAAGAAATTTTGCTAAGTCGTACGTGGGGGATCCAATGGCAATCACGATGGGTCTGAGTGGGGTGGAGTCAATCCTCACCAAACCCTTTGTGTGTTTTCTGTTAGTCATAGGAGTTCTGTCTGACAAGATTGCTTCAATTCCATCATTGGTGGAGTTCAGAATGCTCTTTGATTGCAGGTAAACTATAAATCCTAGTAACTAAAACTCCCAAATGGCAAAATCAATGTCCCCCCAACCCCACCAGTATTCAAATTTGGACATATCAGGTATTTGTGCCAATTTCGTCCAGTGAATGAAAGTACATCCTGCATATCAGATATTTACATGATGATTCATAACAGTAGCAAAATTACAGTTATGAAGTAGCAATGAAAATAATTTTATGGTTGGGGGTCACCACAACATGAGGAACTGTCTTAAGGGATCGTGGCATTAGGAAGGTTGAGAAACACTGGTCTAGTGGATACTTTTCCCCCACTCTGAGGATTCGTAGATGTAAATATGCACACACAATGCCAGTTTTGGGAAAGCTATTTGAAACTGATTGTTTTTTCTATTGTCCTCAGATTATGGATGAGATCAAGGTGGGAATCCAGTATGCCTTCCAGACACAGAACCCCCTTACACTTGCTGTCAGTGGCACAGGTCATTGTGCCATGGAAGCATCCCTCCTGAACGTGGTGGAAGAAGGAGATAAAGTATTGATAGGCGTGAATGGATACTGGGGTGAACGAGCAACTGATATTGCCAAGAGGCTTGGTATGTATTCTAAATACTTTTGCTGTGGCAGGACACTCAGTGCAACTAGCACACTGGATATGTCTGGAAGGGACATGAAAACACTTCTGGTTTCAGAACTGGCCCATTTAAATATATTTTTCTTTTCCCCCCCCAAGGTTTGTGGGGGAGAGGCTTGAGGAGGCAAAACTGCTATGGTTTTCAGTGGTGAAATTTGGAGGCTCTCAGGGGCTCTGCGGGCTGTATCCCAAGAGCAGCATGGAGCCAACAGATCAGTTTGCCCATTTCTCTATTAAACACTATGGAAGCCTCGGCTTTTCTATTAAATAGTGCCTTTATTATTACACTCTAAATCAGGCTCTATTTTTAATGCAGCAACTGTAGCTATAATCCTATATTCAGTCACCTGGATTAAGCCTAATTGAATTCAGTGAGATATAATTCTTACTAGGCATGTTTAGAATGTACATGTTTTATCACACAAGTTATGAAAAGGATTAATTCCCTGCAGCCTTTCTCAATTTGCGCTTTGTATTGTTAATGCAGATTATATAAAGGATTTGGATGGCTTGGCTTCCTAATATTGACCTTGCTATCATTAATATTTAAGACAATTCAAAGTTGATTAGCATTTTAAAGACTAATGAAGTTAAGGTGACGTAAAGTGCAAAAGTATTCTCCAACTCAATTCCTTCCAGATATGTCAGACTACAATTCCCAGTATGCTTTGTGAAAGTGTTGAGACTTGTACTCCAGCACATGTGTGATGAACAGATCCAATAGGGAAAGGTCTAGAGCAGTGGTTCCCAACCTTTTTTTTTTTGACAAGGGACCACTTTGACCAGGGACCACTTTGACCAGGGGCCACTTTGACCAGGGACCACTCTCCAACATTAGTACCAAAAGAGTTACGAATCAGTTTTTGGTCAACTTTAGATTTGATTTGGGGTGCTGATTCAGAAAATTGCACTTGATAGACCACATCAGCTCTAATTTCTGATACAGAACATATGCCTTCCAGTAGTCACCATCTGCTCGTCCTTATTTAATAAGTCTTGGCACTATAAGAGGGTTTCGTGAGACCAGTCGCTCTCATTGCAATGGATAGTAGCTATGAGGCTACTTGACCACATTTTAGTTCTTGCAGGCCACTGATGTTCCCCGGACCACAGATTGGGAATCACTGGTCTAGAGGAGGGGTAAGCAAATGGCAGCTCTCCGAAACTGATCAGACTGCAACTACTGTTTGGATTGGAAAAGGAGTTTCTATTATTGTAATTATTGTACAGAAAATGGGGTCCAAATACTATAAATAAACAAACAAACAAAGACAAAATAGGACAAAAAATACCCATACAAACATCAAGAAGAATTTTCTGGTAGTAAGAGTTGTTTAGAGTGGATTGGACTGCTTTAGAGGGGGATGGACACTCCTGGCTATTTTTTGGGAGTACTTTAGTTGTGTATTTTTTAATGTTGAATTAATGAATACATTTTATTGTGACATTCACAGACCAGGAGTACAAAGCATTAAAACATTAAAATCAGAGGTTTTGTCCCAGATGCTCTTGTGGTTCCACATCCCAGATACAGTGCTTGATAACAGATTTGGCTTTGTCATATACAAGACCTATTGACCCTTGAGATCTAAACCCAAGATTTCCCTTAATGTTAAAGGCTAGCTCAGATAGCCTTTATGGTCTCTTCCAATTCTATACTTCTATAACCTAGGACAGCTTGGAAATGCAACTTTGGTTCCTGTCCCCAAAAAAGGTGGGATATACATTCATTCATTTAATCAATCTGTCAATCAATCAGTCCCTAGTCAAAATGTCAAAAAAAGGTTGGGAACCACTGATGTAGACCAAAGGACTGGTTGTACTTTGATTTCATTTCAGATATAACATATGTTTATTTCATCAAATAACATTGGTTTCAATAATTAAATGCTTAATTCCTGACTGATGTTTAATCAAATTATACTCTGAAGATTCCCATGGAATGTGACTGGACTTTGACAGTCTACTACTGTGTAGTCAAGTTAATACATGACTCATTTCAAACAAAAAGCTGGTGCCTTTCAAATATCACTGACTGTGATCTGCTTCCCTTCTATCACCCTACCACCCAGGAATATTGATCCATTTCCAATGTTTTATAATTGGAGGCAGAGGAAGCTGCCTAATACTGAGCTACATCTTTAGTCCATCTGGGACTTTCTGCCTGCAGAACTTTTGCTACTACTACTGAACTACTCTTATGCTCCTCCTTCAAATAACTGACATTAATTTTGTACTGATGTCCAAGAAACATAATCTTTTATCAATGTCTTCTAGGAGCTGAGGTATATCAGCTGGTAAAAGAACCTGGAGAGTATTTTACTTTGGAAGAAATAGAGAAGGTGAGTTGAGTAGTCAAAGCATGTTGAAAATCTAGTGTTTTCAGAGTAGTCCCCCCTTTTTCCCCTTGTAGAGGTGGCTAGAACCACTTAGTCCTTAGATAAGTTTCTGGTCCCAATTCAAAGTGCAGTTCATTACCTATAAAGTCCTAAACTATTAGGGTCCAAACTATCTTTGTGACCACATGTTCCCCTATGAACCAACGCGGTCTTTAAGATCTCGGGGAGGCTCTCCTCTCAGTCCTGCCGTCACAAGTGCATTTGGTGGGGACGAGGTGGAAGGCCTTCTCGGGGGTGTCATCCCCCCCCACCGACTTTTGAGAATACCTAGTCCCTAGTTGACCTACACAGCTGTTATGCAGCCTTGCATTTTATCCCATGCCTCTTCCCATGATTATAACTTTGCATTTATCCCATTCCCAGTTTGATTGTTTACAGCCCGGTCACTTTTATAGTAGTTTACCCCATTGGTAATGAGTGCTGTTTTTAAGTGAGTGTTAGTTGTTGTTTATAGACCTATATGTTTTATTTAATTATATGTTTAAATTGTTTTCATTTTATGTTGTTATTAGGCACCTTGTGCCGGGTGAAAGCCATCCCGAGTCCCTTCAGGGAGATGGTGGTGGAATACAAGAATAAAGTTGTTGTTGTTGTTGTTGTTGTTGTTGTTGTTTTAGACCACACCTTACCACGTTGAGATATAATTCATTTATATTAGTATGTATCCCATCTTTTTGTGGACTTGATGCATACTATATTCAGAAGGGATGCATACTCACCCCATAACACCTTATTATTACAATACTTACAATTTGGAAATATTGCACTTTGACTCCTTGCACCATGGAAGGTTGGCTCCTCCCAATCCATTCGAAAGGCTCCTACATCACTTTTTTTCAAATATTGCACAGTGATGTAGCCTGGAAGTTTTGAACTACCATTCTCGCAACATTTTAGCTCACAGAATACATACTGATTTATCAATCGCACGTAAAAAACAGCATCTCAGCAATATATAAAATCGTTGTATTGTCGAAGGCTTTCATGACCGGAATCACTAGGTTCTTGTGGGTTTTTTTCGGGCTATAGGGCCATGTTCTAGAGGCATTTCTCCTGACGTTTCGCCTGCATCTATGGCAAGCATCCTCAGAGGTAGTGAGCATCCTCACTACCTCTGAGGATGCTTGCCATAGATGCAGGCAAAACGTCAGGAGAAATGCCTCTAGAACATGGCCCTATAGCCCGAAAAAAACCCACAAGAACCTATAAAATCGTTGTAAATCAAATAACACAGTTAGAATCCCTTGTGCTATTACTCCATTTCTACAACATTTTGCAGTAGGATCATAACTGATTACTGATGGAATAGGGCTATCGTCATGTAATAGGACCCATTTGGAATCATGTTCAAAGAGTCTCCAAAATGGAGTATGTTCCAATGTGATAAGGTGCAATCCTCCTATCTCTTGTTCTTATATGATTCTTCTCTCCTATTCCTCTCATAGGGTTTGTTGCAACATGCTCCTGTTTTGTTCTTTATCACCCATGGAGAATCATCCACAGGAGTAATGCAGCCACTGGATGGCCTTGGTGATCTCTGTCACAGGTCAGTAGGGTCACAGAGATGGGTCACAGGTTAGTAAGGTCATGGGGAAGATCACAACGTCATTTACCTAATCGATAAGATTGATGGATGCGCCATAGGAATAGCTTTGACAAAGGTGATACAGTTGGATTTTCTTTTCCCTCTAACAGCAGGGAATTTGGGCACAGCAAGCCAGGGGTTAATGAATTAACATTTGGGTGCAAAAGACCAATGAGCTAAACATTTACCAGAAAAATGTGCTATGTCACAATTAAATAGAACCCACAACTGACGAAGAATGAAGTTTGTTAATGCTGGCTCATAGACCTGGTGTTTCAGGACATGGGTGGAGGAGAGCCTCATTAATTTTAGGGACTAATATAGCCTGCAAAAGCAAAGTGACAGATGAAAATAAATGCAAAATTAACAGAATTCTCTCCGATAAAAGCATTAGCAATAGTATTATCCTGCTAAGGCTCAAACTACATATTACATAGTGTTCTAAGGTTGTTTTGTTTTGTTTTGGCTGAGAAACACAAAGCAGTCGGGTGACAAAACTGAAATGAAGTTAGCTAGACATAGAAGCTGTTGATCAATTTTAAGCTTCCTATTATTTACCATATTAAAAAAAACCTTTTTGCCTTCAGCTGTTTCTTCAAATTTCTCCAAGTTGCTTTGCTGTCATGAAGGGAAGAATAATATTGATACTTGTTATAAATATCTTTATACATTTAAAAAAAAACTAGGAAGTGTTATTTTGAATAGTTCACCCCAAAATGAGTTAGGTAGACTTCCATTATGCAGGTGTAAAGTATATACTTAGGCGATCCCTAGTTGTCAGAGTATGATGGCCTTCCAAGTATAGTGTCCTGGAGGTGGATACGTAGGTGACTGTGGAAACCTGTTCTTGATCCGCATATTCTTCCACAGTGAGGACATTGGTTTCCAGGTGGAAGGCAGTCCCTTTCAGGGTTGGCTTGTTTTTTCCTTTCACCTTCCATTTGAGCCTCTTTGAATTCCACAGCACTGCTGATCACAGCTGACCTCCAGGGAAAGCACTTAAGGGTCAGGGCTTCCCAGTTCTTGATGTCTATGCCATAGTTTTAAAGGTTAGCTTTAAATCTCTTTTCTTGCCCACCAACATTATGTTTTCCATTCTTGAGTTGGGAGTAGCAACTGCTTTGGGAGATGGTGATCGGGCATTCAGACAACGACGTGGCCAGTCCAGCGCAGTTGATGGCATAGGAGCATCGCGTCAATGCTGGTGGTTTTTGCTTCTTCCAGCATGCTGACATTTGTCTGCCTATCTTCCCAAGAGATTTGCAGGAGTTTTTTTTGGAGGCAACGCTGATGGAATTGTTCCAGGAGTTGAGTGTGATGCCTGCAGCATATACACATTGCTATGATTAAACATTATATTAGAGGATATTATGAAATAATTCCAATGTAAGATGCCATCTGAACTGCGCTGGACTGGCCACGTTGTCTGAATGCTCGATCACCATCTCCCAAAGCAGTTGCTACTCCCAACTCAAGAATGGAAAACATAATGTTGGTGGACAAGAAAAGAGATTTAAAGATGGACTTAAAGCTAACCTTTAAAATTTGTATCTCTACACATCCCTCATGATGCCCAGCCTTAAGCAAGTGTATCTGGGGAGTGCATTCTAAGTTTCTTTCCCTTCTTTATTTTTTCTTTAGGTATAATTGCTTACTATTGATAGATGCTGTAGCATCACTAGGTGGAGCTCCAATCCTCATGGACCAACAAGGTGAGCAACTATTATTGTAAAGTGAAGATTTGTCACTGCTTTTCATTCTGGAGCATTTTAACTTTTACACCACTGTTTTACAAAATAACATGGCAAGAAAAGAGTTTATCAAGAGTCCTGAAATGAGATACTAAATAGAGAAAGAAAACAAGATCCACATTGAAACCACAAGGCCATGAAATGCTAGTCAAGGTGGCCAATTGCAACATTCACACCTACCTCAAACAGACAAGAGTTCTTTCTCCCACCTTGGACATTCCACAGATATATAAGCCTCACTTGCCTAGTTTCCAATAGACCTCATAACCTCTGAGGATGCCTGCCATAGATGCTTCTGAAACATGGCCATACAGCCTGGAAAACTCACAACAACCCAAAGATCCACATCACTCCTCTACAACAAACATATTTCCTATTTCTATCAAGTGACAGAACTCGTAACAAAGTTTTGCTCTTATTGAACACACAGGAATTGACATTCTCTACTCGGGTTCCCAGAAGGTCTTAAGTGCACCTCCAGGCGCTTGCCCCATTTCTTTCAGTGAAAGAGCCAGGTGAGTGTTTGCCTATGAGGTATCTCATTTTCAGAGGATTTGCTGTGCCTTCATATGTTGTTGTTATTATTATGTTTATTTATATCCCATTTTATGTCTCCTGAAGGAGACTCAAAGCGGCTTATATTAAAAGTATTACCACACAATTTAAAACATACAATTATTATTTAATGCAAACATTAAAACAGAATTAAACATAACAGTATTTAAAAATTCAGTTAAAATCCATTAAAACATATTCAAAGTTAAGAACCACAGCACCCCCTGACTTGATCTTAAAAACCCTTTTTTTTTTAAACCGTGTCTTGTGATTACCTTTGAGGCATAGTCCCTGCCACTCAACGCAAAGTAATTTCATTCTGTCAGCGCTGACCTGTGTCGAAAAGGATTAGTCTGTTTGAGAGAGGTGTGGATAACCAACTAGACTCAGGTGGTCTCTTTGGATATCTTTTAGTACCCCAGCAGCAATGGAACCTGCTGGAAAAAAGGATTCGATCCATTGGCCAAAAACTTAGCAAGGCCTTAATATGAAGGATTTTCAAGGAAGCATTAATGAAAACTTGCAGCATGTAAAATAATTGCATAAATTAGTATAAAACTGATAAAAATAGAAGGAGCACAAGTGGCTAAATATCTTTTGACCAAAAACGGGCAATAGCAACCACATTGTCTGTAGCCTCGATTCTTCCTCTGTGCATGAGGCAGGGCATTGTGGGCAAGCATACAGATGCGTCGTTGTCTGTTCTGCTCCACGGTCACACAAGGTGGAGGATTCTTTTAGGTAGTGCCATTTTGTCAGGTTGTCTTTTGATCTGCCCGCTTCACTTCTGAGTCTGTTCAGGGACTTCCAAGTTGCCCATTCTGGGTTTGGTCCTGAAGGCAGACCCTTGTGGGGGGCCGTCCAACTGGGATTTCCTGGTTTAGCTGTCCAGAGGAATACGCTTGCTGTTGTTGGGAGAACATTAAGAGGACTGGTTGTTCTCATGAAGCTTTTCCTTGATTGGTTGAAGAAAGTGAACTCCAATGAATGTTAGACATGGAAACGGAACACAATGCAATACCAGAAGCTGAAACGGATCTTGAGTCTGAGATGACAGATACTGAAACAGAATTTGAGAGTCTTGATCCAACTGGGAAGACACCAATTTGTGCATACTAGAGCCTTCAATGGTATCCCATTTTTGGCCACCCCACACACTTCAAAAGTGAATGCCTTCAGGCCTTCTCCCAAGCAGCACAATGTTAAACGGGCTCCAATGCCATCTTAGAAAGCACTCAGAACAAAAGATGGGCCTAAACTTCCAGCAGCTTGATAAAAAAGTTATTTAGGCACTATGTGCAGATGCCAGTTTCCAAGGATGCTTTCAAGGCTGTTGAAAGGAGTGTGGACCTATACTTTAAACATCTGAGTAATGACCTGGAAGCCTTTACAAACCATGCTGGAAAGATTACACGGCTTGCTAATATGGAGCTTGTCATGAGGCAGCAAGGACTGATAATGAAGAAGAAACCTTTCAATGTCCTGAGAGAGAATCATTTGCTTCTAGGGTATAGACAGCTGTTGCTTCCTGTTGTTACTAGTGGAAATAAAGTATAATACCTCCCAAACTACAATGAAGTATTAGTGAAATGGGTGGCTGTAAGTTTTTCGGGCCGTATGGTCATGTTCCAGAAACATTCTCTCCTGATGTTTCGCCTGCATCTATGGCAGGCATCTTCAGAGGTTGTGAGGTCCTCACAACCTCTGAGGATGCCTGCCATAGATGCAGGAGAAATGTCAGGAGAGAATGCTTCTGGAACGTGGCCATATAGTCCAAAAAACTTACAGCAACCCAGTGATTCTGGCCATGAAAGCCTTCGGCAATATAATGAAATGCTCTACTGCAGAAGACAAACTGTCTCCGTTTTGGGGTAAAGAACTCTGGTCCAGAAATGTTATGAGGGCATATTTGAGGGGGATCTTAGAAATGCTTGATTGCTGGATCCATAAAAGCCTGTCTTAATAAGGTTTTAGCCTTCTTATTGTAAGGGAGAACTGTTTAATTTCCTGAAGTGCTCAATCTTTGCCATTCATTTTGTCAGGAAGAAGATTTATGCCAGGAAGACAAAGCCAGTTTCCTTCTATCTGGACATGGAAGAGCTGACTAAATACTGGGGCTGTGATGGCCACCCAAGAATGTAAGAACTTACAAATACTATTTTTCTGACTTCCCCTCTGGAAAATAAACGCAATTGCTCAGAAATTGATTGCACACTATTATTCACCTGTACAACTACACTGCTATTTCCTAAACTGAGATTCAAAACAAAAGGTCTGATATAAAATCCTACTAACGCATATCTTTCCATCACAAAAGAGAAACACTTTGAATGGACTTGGCAGGAAAGAGAAGGATTTATTAACTCCAACCATTCTTTCTTTTTCAGGTGCAGCCCCAAAGTCACTTTGCTTTAAATACACAAACCTATGCAATAGAACATCACATGTTTGTGCCATGGAACCATCTGACACACACGTGTATGTTGTGCAATATAGTTTTTCAGTTCTAATTAGAAAATAGTTAAAACTCTTAACTGCTGCATTAGCAGAGTCAAAGGAATGGAAGGCATGTCCATAATTACATCATATTATATAACATAATCTATAATGTAGATATAATGTGTATTATAATATGAATTGGGTTGCTGTGAGTTTTCTGGGCTGCATGGCCATGTTCTAGAAGCATTTTCTCCTAACATTTCACCCACATCTATGGCAGGCATCCTCAGAGGTTGTGGTCTGTTGGAAACTAGGCAAGTTAGGTTTATATATCTGTGGGAGAAAGAACTCTTGTCTGTTTGAGGCAAGGTTGAATGTTACAATCGGCCACCTTGATTAGCATTTTCAGGTTTCCTGAAAATGAAACCATGAACATGAACAAAATCTGGCTACCAGTATTTTAAAAAACTTTAAAACCAGGACAGTAATAAATAAAGAACAATACTCAGAAAACAGGGAAATTCCAGACATGAAACAATCAGGGCCAGCTAACACCTTCCAACAAAGGATTCCCCCAGGCAAGAAGCAACTAGGCTTTGAAGTTGTAAGACCATTCAATGCTAATCAAGGTGGCCAATTGCAACATTCACACATGTCCCAAACAGACAAGAGTTCTTTCTTCCACCCTGGACATCCCAGAGATATATAAACCTCACTTGCCTAGTTTCCAGCAGATCTCACAACCTCTGAGGATGCCTGTCATAGATGTGGGTGAAACGTCAAGAGAGAATGCTTCTGGAACATGGCCATATAGCCGGGAAAATTCACAGTAACCCAGTGTTTCCGGCCATGAAAGTCTTCGACAACACATAATATTAATTATTACTTGGTCTATGTATTTGCCTTATGTACTACATGTTATTTTACAGATATCATCATACTGCTCCAATCAACACATTCTTTTGTCTGCGAGAAGCCTTAGCAATTCTCGCAGAAACGGTCAGTTGCTACAAGAGATTATAAGTCTTTCAGGTTGACTGGGTGGACGAGGTGTGGTAAATGAAATAAATGCTATGTATAGAATCAGTGTTATTCTTTGGAAATTTTAGAGCAGCTTTCTAGTGTAGTGCTCACTTATAAAGGTATCATCTTTCTTTAATTCATCTAATTCAAGCAAGCATTTAAGATGTAATCAGGAGAGTTTTTTATGGGGGGATTTTATTGTGTATGTTTCTAAGAATGTTTTATAATGTTTATGTGCTTTTTATTGCTTCTAAATTTTGATTGTAAATATTTCAATTGATTTGAAGTGGCCTTTGGTTCCACTCTGAGAAAAAGGTGGCATACAAGTGCAATAAATACAATGAATACTAATTAGAAACAGAAGAAATGTAAGACTTGATGCTAAGTTCACTTTCTACTTTAGGCCTTAGTCAGAAAAGGGTAAACAAGATGTTCTGCTTGCTTTACTGTTTGTGATCGGGACACAAAACTAATGCCAACCAGATGGTAACACTTACCACTATCTCAGTGCTTCTCGAAATATGAAAATGTTTACCCATTATTTAGTTTCTACATCTTAACAACATATATTGTGGAAAATAAATATATATTTTTGTTTCCTATACAGGGACTAGAAAACTCGTGGAAGCTTCACAAGGAGAATAGCCTGTATTTGTGTTCAGGGTTACAGAAATTAGGCTTCAAGCTCTTTGTGAAAGAATCGGTAGGACTTCCTATAACAATGAATGCAAAATATAAATCTAACTAATTAATAATACAGTGAGCAAGATATAGAATGTATATGTGTGCTGCCTCTTACAGAAGCTCTTTAAGGTGAAGTTGTGAAAATGGGATAGAAAAGGAAATGAATGGAGACAAAATAATCAACCAGGCTATAGACACTTGGTTCCCATCAACAGCAGTCTGTTAAAACTGAAAATAATGCTTCAAAAAAGGAAGTAGTTTGAAAGCAGTTTGTGCCACTTTCAGCACTGGGGAAAGGGGTTTTTACATTCCTTCTATACTTGGGCTATACTATGACAAAAATGGATCCCCCAGTGGTGCAGCAGGTTAAACTGCTGAGCTGCTGAACTTGCTGACCAAAAGGTCAGCATTTCAAATCCGAGGAGGGGGTGAGCTCCTGCTGTTAGCTCCAGCTTCTGCCAACCTAGCAGTTCGAAAACATGCAAATGTGAGAAGATCAATACGTACTGCTCCAACGGCACTCCATGTCGTCATGCCAACCACATGACCTTGGAGGCATCTACAAACAATACTGGTTCTTCGGCTTAGAAATGGAAATGTGCACCACTCCTAAAGTCGGACACAACTAGACTTAATGTCAAGGGGAAATCTTTATTTTAAGACAAAAGTGTGAGTATGTGAACTGAATAGACTCTATGGTAAATTAGTCACTTAAACAGACTTTTTTTTTTGGGGGGGGGGGATCTTTAAGTGCACTTTTTGTAGCTTCCTGAAAAAATTTGAGAAAGCTAAAGCAATATTTCTCAAACTGTGCTCCTCCAGGTGTTTTCGACTTCAGCTCCCAGAAATCCTAGCCAGCTTACCAGCTGTTTAAGAATTGTGGATGAAGTCCAAAACATCTGGACGAGCATGGTTTGAGAAACTTTGAGCTAAAGAATGCACACAAATCCAGAAAGTACAAGAGATGCTCCAACTCACTCCTTTCTATTTTGCAGAATGCAAGGCTCCCAACCGTCAACACGGTTTGTGTACCTGAGGGATACAACTGGAAAGAAATAACTGAATATACAATGAAAAATCATGGAATTGAGGTCTCAGGAGGCCTGGGTCCTTCAGCAGGCAAGGTAGATACTGGTTTGTGATAACAAATAACAACACTGGTATGTGTGACTCCCAACACACCAGTAGAAAATCTTCAAACTGTTTTAACATTATGCTTGACTATTAATTTCAAGTTATAAAGCCTGGAGTATTCTATTAAGCCTGATGAGGGTTAAATATTCATCCCCTGTTCATAAAAAGCTAGCTAGCTTATAATATAGCTTTCTCCAATGCTTTCTGTCTAAAAGATGAATGTTCGAAACATACAAATCCTAGCCTACCTTCTGAATCAAGTACATACTAACAGAGATGAATCACTCTGTGGTCTTATTTAGAAAACGTGTAAACAAATGCAGCCATTACCATTTATAGATATAAATAGCTTAGAGAGAAGAAGAGCTGCTCCAGGCTTTCCAAGAGTGTTTATGAAATACTTAGTATTCTGTTGTTTTTACCTTTTCTCATCATCAGGTTCTTCGAATAGGACTGATGGGTTACAACTGTACTAAATTCAATGTTGACAGAGTCCTTCATGCCCTGGAGGATGCTCTCCAGCATTGTCTCAAGAACAAGTTATGAGCTCCTGCACCACCTCTCAGAAATTGGCTTGTCTTGTTTTTACCTCTTCTTTCAAATTTGCTTAGTAAAATATGGCCCAATTACTTTAGCCTTTCATTTTTCACACTGGATAAGGCATCAGAAGTCTCAAACATAGGAGAACCTATAATGACAGGAAAGCTGGAGTCCTGTGGAGTAACCAGAGGTATTACTATGCAATCATAGTCTTAATTATTTTTCTGCATTCCAAAATATCTGTGTGACTATGTATTTGTATATTTCTTTAAGCCATTTTCATGCTTCCTGGGAGGGGGTTGGACTGGATGGCCCACGAGGTCTCTTCCAACTATGATTTGTTGACTTAAGCCTGTAAATTTCATGGGTTTTTCTTAGGCAAGGAACACTCAAGAGGTGGTTTCGCTAGTCCCTTGTTGAAATATAGCCTGGGATTTGTTGGCAGTCTCTCATCCAGGAACTAACTAGGGTTGATCTTGCTTAACTTACAAGATTTGATGTGATCTGGTGCCTTTAGGGCATTTAGGCCCCACTATGTAACGAGATTAAAATTGACACAGGAATAAAGTCTGCTTGTTTGTTATTACTTGCACACCAACTAATGCAAGTTAGTCCCTCAAATTTAAGTGTTTAGCTAGTTGTTGCAATTCGTTGAATAGTATCCAGTTGCTTTACTATAATAACAGCTGAATTTTCCCAGTTGCATAGTGATAAGGGAAGAAAGAGAAAACCTGTTCAGTCACACAGTCTATTCTCCAGGTCCTTCAAGGCTGGAATGTCTATTGTTGTCACAGTTTTGATTACACTTTCTATATTTTTCTTTACCAAATATCTACATTGGCAAAACCATATGAGCTTGTATATCATTTTCATAACATGTGTGTATGAAAGGTCATGAGCATTAAGTTTCGCACAAAACTTTAAAAATTTCCCAAGTACAGCTTCTACTTGAAGTTGTGATGATGCTAGAATCTTGTTCTCACTTCTTTTGATTCTGGGCAGCATCCGTGAGCAAGATATATGCACTCCAGATCACACAGAAAACTAGAGATGGAAAAAAATATTTGCCACTGGCTGAAACACGTGGAAACCTTGTTGGAAAGAATAATAAAGTAGCATGAAAGTTTTTCTCTTGCATTTTTACATCCTGAATTTTTGGAGGAAATTATTTTGCTGAAATACATGTTCGTTTTCCATGAGAACAAAAGTATCAAGCAAATAATTTGAATTACGACTCAGGGATATGGAATATTATAGTACATTAGTAACAAATCAGCATTTGCAAGGCTTGATGAGGAAGGCTCATTTTTATTTTTATGAAGTACAGCTTGAAGCATCCTTTGCAATGTCCACTGTGAACACTGCATGTCAGATTTGTGGGAATGTCTAAAGCAGTCACTAGGTGACATTCGGATTTTTTTCATGACCCCAACATTGAACTAAAGTAGTGGTTCCCAATCTTTTGACCAGGAACCACTTTGACCAGGGACAACTCTCCAACATTAGTACCAAAACGGTTAGGAATCAATTTTTGGTCAACTTTAGATTCGATTTGGTTATTTGGGGTGCTGATTGAGAATATTGCATTGGATAGAGCACATCAGCTCTAGTTTCTGATAAAGAACATATGCCATCCAATAGACACTATCTGCTCACCCACAGAAAACTGTATTTAATAATCTAGAGCTGATGTGGTATATCCAATCCTATTTTCTGAATCAGCACCCCAAACAACCCCAGGAACAGGCTTAAAAATGAAGTACCAAGAAAACTTTTTTTGGTTGGGTTGTGTTTTTTATCCATAGCTGTATCGGTGAGGCCGCGGACCATGTTTTAGTTCTTGCGGATCACTGATGGTCCACGGATCACAGGTTGGGAGCCACAGGTTTAAAAGTAAGTGTTCTAGGCTAGTGGTTCCCAACCTTTGATCCTCCAGTGGTTTTGGATTTCAACTCCCAGAATTTTTGACTTTTGGCCAAGCTGGTGGGCTTTTGGGGGTTGAAGTCTCAACTACCTGGAGGTCAAAAGTTGGGAGCCATAGCATACCCCCCAATTTTTATCTCAATTTGCACTGCCTCCTTTGCTTGGTGAAACCAAATGGTGATATAATTAAGTGCAAATCAAGAGCTTTAAATCCCTGTCATCAACAGGTTCTTTCCACCTTTTGTTCTCTGACTGAAGTAGAACACCACGGACTCCTATGTGATGTATGGATCAGAAACTGAAATCAGTTTCGTTGCAAACCTGTAATAGACACTCAGATTCCAGAACAGACTGACATTCTAGGTGACGCCTGGCATTTCTCAACAATCATAAGAACTAGATAAAACATTAGAAAAATAAAAATTAAACATTTACCAGATTTTGGCAACTCCAAGAGTTTTACAACTGCAATCATCACAGCATTAAGACATCACAGGAGATAAAGCTAGTCTTCTTTAGAATAAGATGTTGTCTGAGACTATCAAGATATAATCCACAGATCTGAATAATATATTGCCTTCCCAAAACTTCTGAATAGTTATGGTGCAATCACAAAGAAAAAAGTGGAATAAAATATCAATGTGGTCAAGCCGTTTTAAATATGTTCTCCAGTAAAAGGTCTTTTTTATTTACAGTGTTTTTCTATTTGTACATATTTATAGCAACATCAAAAAAGTATTCACAATGCTTCACTGAGTGCAAAATGCCACTTCATTATCACCTACCATCCTAATATTTTACCAACCATTTTCCCCAACATTACCCAGATTGTCTTAGCATAGTTAATATCCTTCTTTAACACATAGGGCCACTCTCCTGAAAAGCAACCATTTAAGTGTGAAGGTGAAAATTTGCACATCTCAGCTGTATTTGACACAGTTTTAGGCATATCTATATTTTTAAGAAAATGGATATGCATATGGGTGATGGAGACACGACAACATTGGAAGTGCATGTGTTGAAAAAATCCAGAGTGCAAAAGCAGCAACCAGGCCAAGAAAGCCCTCCCCTCAACCCACCCCTTCTCCTGGGAGCGGATTTGGACAAATCTGACAAGGAAGTGATTTTTCTCAGTATTATTAAGGCTACAATCACTTTGACGACTTGACTAAGGCTTTATTTCTGAGGTACTAAAGTTAGCAGGTGGGCACAGTGTGCAGACCCGCAGAAGCCCAACCCCAAAAGCTTGTAGCAATGACACTGAGAAATGACATCACTTACTACTATCCCTGAATCACTATTACTTGCCTTTCAGAGTAAAACAATACATTAAAACTTTATATAAAATCTCTGGTTTTATTTTGCCGTCTCCCTCCAGCTCACAAACAGTTCCAGCCAAAGGCTCTAACTTTTGCTTTGATGCAATCAATGTAATATGCCTAGGCATGTGAATATCCATTCATTCATTATAAATAAAAGTTTGGGATGAGCTAAAGCTGGTGAGTGAAATGAGATAGTCAACCTCTGACAGGCACCCATCCTTCAATGCAAACATTTATAGAGTCAATCCACAGACAACCTGACTGGTTTAACAACGTTTTGCAGAATTGAAACCACATATTAATCTTGCTCTCTTCTGCTCCAAAGAGATGTTTAGTCCCACTACCATGCACTTCTTAAATTATCTTTTGTTTTCCGAGATAGAATCCGGGCACCCAGACCTTTGATTGGGCGCTCTTCTGACAATTACTCCTACGTGGCTCCTAACAGCAGTGGCCTTTAAAAAAAAAACTTCGAACAATCCATCAAAGATTCAAGTCATGTAAGAACAATGCAGAGTTTGAAAGCATGCAGTTTCTCTGAGGCAGCAGTGGCACTGGAACTATACTTCTCTTGCTGGATAAGCACAGCAAGTATGATTCCCACAAGTTCAACCTTGGTATCATATAAAAGTCAATGTAAGAAGGCTCTGCTCCATCTTCGTTCAGCTTCTCCGTCCCAAATCCAGGGAGCTGGCACTAGTAACACGTGGCAGTAGGAGGCCAGCTGAGTCACATCACATGTGCTACCAGTCATATAGGTATCATTTTGTTTCCAAAGAAGTACATGTACATTAAGCTGAGGTTTAACAAATGCATATTCTTTACTGAAAAACATTCATCTGATCAAAATAAATTCCATGGGACAAAACTGTTTTTAAATAACATTTTCAATTCAAATCGTATATAATTCTTTAAAGTTTCCATACAGCAAAGAATGGTTAATCCTTGAAAATCTGTAGAAAAAACACAAAGAAAACAAAAGCTCTGAGGTATCACACCCACCCAGACGCACAGCCTTACACTGGCTGCGGTAGAAGCAGAAAATTGTAGGCCCAAAGGAAAAAGATCACTGATTGTTCTAGTAAAGTTCAGGTAGCTCAGGAAAAACATTATCCCAGAACAGTCCTCTGAGTAACGGAACTACCTCAATAAAGTCCTCAAGTGCATTGGAGACCTGATCGCTTAAACTGCTCCTGCCAAGCAGCTCCCTGCACCTGAGAGAATGCAGCCCAAGGTGCCTTGTGCAAAAGATAAGGAATTAGGTGCGGCTATTTCCTGTTATTCCTTATTATATAGCTTTGAGAGTTGTACGAAAAGTCCAACTTGTCTTTGATCATGCAAGATACTGCTGGAGTGCTGTCTTTGCCCTGTAACAACAACAAAATAATAATAATTGTCAACTACTAAGAAGACATAAGCCAGTGACAGGATACAGACAGAAGACTGAAGTAGTGAAAGCTAAGTATGCAAGCTCTCACATAAAGTTAGGTAACATTTGTCCTAATTTCCCTAACAGACTGTCTGAAAAACTAAATCAGTTGACAATTTCTACACAAATCTTATTTTTGAAATAAAAGTCAATAATAACTGAAGAACCAGCATATTTCCATTTAATTAGTTCTTTCACATTCCTTACTAATTCAAGCAAGGATATACACACAGCTCTAGAATCAGGTTCAGACTTAGGTATAACAGTCTGTGAAAAGCATATGAACATTTAAGTTCAGTATTATCCAGTTGGAATATAACTACGTATACTTGTGTAAAAGCCAACCTCATGTATAAGTCGAGGGCATATTTTGAGGGGGCCCAATTACATTACGTAACAAATTTTGAAATAAAAAATCTGTTCCTGGTTTGAAATTGTTATTTCTTGTTTAATTGTGTGGTGCTTACTTTGAAAGTAGTTATGCCCCAGAAACTTTGTTTTTGTGGCTGCCATTGACTATGCAGAATTGGTTGAGACTCAATGAAATATTCATTGAAAAACTATAGCAAAATGAGCTGCAGGATGTCCGGCAAAAACCAAGTTTTTCCAATTTAAAAAACATTTTCCATATTTTTATGACAGAACCCATTAGGAAATGACATTTATAACCCAAGAACAAACATGTGTTACATAATGTTATGGATTTCGGTATGAGCCATGGATAAATTGAGGAAAAGTTTGGGGCTGAGGACAAGGATCCTTGGGTCTCTTCCTCAATGAGATGAAAGCATTTGCAACGCCGCTGCCATTTCCCCACCCAGGCATTCAAAAAGACTTTTCATCACTCTATTCAGAGAAGGTGATAGTTCCTTTTTAAATACAAGCTTAGTATTAAGTAAAGGTAAAGGTTTTCCCCTGACATTAAGTCCAGTCGTGTCCGACTCTGGGGGTTGGTGCTCATCTCCATTTCTAAGAGCCAATGGTGTCCGTAGACACCTTCAAGGTCATGTGGCCAGCATGACTGCATGGAGTGCTGTTACCTTCCCGTCGGAGCGGTACCTATTGATCTACTCACATTTGCATGTTTTCTAACTACTAGGTTGGCAGAAGCTGTGGTTGACAGCGGAAGCTCACGCTGCTCCCTGGATTCGAACCTGCGACCTTTTGATCATCAAGTTTAGCAGGTCAGTGGTTTAACCCACTGTGCCACTGGAGGCTCCTTAGGATTATAAGCTTAGTATTAGCTCTTATTAAAAAAAGGCAACTATCCCCTTCTCTGACTAGAGTGACAAAAGGGTTTCCACTCTCTCCACCACAACATTGCTTCTGGCATTTTTGAAGGCAGAAATAGAGGGGTGGCTCCTCTTTGGTGGTAACCTGCTTTGGCAAGGAGAACAAAGGGTATTAGTGCCTTTTTTCCAGTAATCTACCCACAAAGACTGGGGATAATTTCAAGATTTTCAGGGAAATTAAAAATATTCATAGTATCAATATATTATACAGCCTAAATCAGTGGTTCTCCAGGTGCTTTGGCCTACAACTCCCAGAAGTCTCAGCCAGTTTACCAGTTGTTAGGATTTCTGGGAGCGGAAGGCCGTAACATCCGAGGACCCACAGGTTGAGAACCACTGGCCAAAATCCAATTTTTAGTCCCAATTAGAGTAGATCCACTAAATCAACAGTACTGACTTACTACATTCCTACTGCTGTTTCAATGGACTTACAATATCAACTAGATCTGGGCCAGTGTTATCCATCTTGAATCATTACATTCAATGTGCACAGTTCAAAACAGTCCAAGATCATCCAAATTTGATTTTAAAGTCCTTTCATACTTACTTATCACAAAGATTTGGATCTGATGACTGACTTAATTTGTGTAGAATATCTACTATTCCAATATCTCTGAGTTTATCTTGACGATCTTGGGAACCTAGAAGAAGAAAACTGCATATTATAAGTAAGATATTCAATGTAAATTAAGAAGAGTAGCAAAATAACTGAGAGAAATGTGATATAAGACAAGAGACTTTCAACAACCAGACCTCCACAGAGTTAGCACTGCAGTCACACACCCACTTCCTGTGAGGGTGGATTTGTATGCCTTCAAATACCACGGAGCTGCTAGACTCCTGGCTTGTCATGCATGAATAGTACATCACCAAGAACTGATGGAAGACTGATTAGCACAGAAGTAGAACAAAGGTCTTTTCTATGGTGATTGCTTTCTCATGGAATTCTCTATCACTACACTATATGCCCATACCACTGTACCACTTCTTTATCCTATGATCCTTGCCTTCTCTGCCTGGCAAGAGAAGATAACCCAATGAAGGATGTTTCCTTCCCCACATATACAGAATGCATCCCATGTAATAGTCAACAGCCCAACAGGATTTCATTTTACATACGATTCTTGAGGAGGTTTTGCCACCTTTGAAAATTAAGAATCTCACAAAAACCTCCCTCTAGAAGAGATACTGCATCCAGGTATTTTATCTTCTTACCTTCTTCTTCATTCCATATAAGATTAGATACACAAAACATGGCAGCCAGCTGAAGTTTAGCATTCGAATGACTCTGTATGTGAACAGAAAATCATGTAGAAATATATTTAAAAATATTTTTTTTCTTGGCCACTGTATCACAATCCTCCAAGTAATGAGAGGCAAACACCACTGGATAAAGAGACTCCCCTTTCCCCTCAACAAGAGGAAAGATTGGTAGAATTAAGGGAATGAGTGTACTTTGGAAAATTATGTGACAACTGTATATAAAAAAGCAACATTTCCCTCTGTTTTTTTAAGTTTTCTACCCATGGAAGAAAATCCTTCTTTTAAGTGAGCAAATGAGGATACAGACCTGCCCCCTCAAACTAGCAAACAGCTAATGAATATGAAACAGTTTTTGTACAATGCTAAGTAATTCATGTGATCCGCCATGGAGTTACAGGCCCTCCTCAAAAACCCATACATGAAATTACATACCATGTAGTACTTTATTTTTTGCAAGATGTCATCATTTGTCATAATGAGTTCTTTTGCTGTTGTTCCATCTGCTATGTTGGCAAGTATACATAAAGTCTGAGGGTGGAAAAAAGATAACCATATACTACATAGGAAAAAATACTGAAGCTTTATCTGACCCTTTAAGTCTTTAGCTATTATAAGGCCTTGCCTTAAATCTGAGAGGATGAATATTAGACTGAGCCTAGATGAGCCTGAGCCAGAGTCAAGGCCACCCCCTGTTCACACGCACCTCAACTATTTGCCTTTACTCCTAAAACGATGGCAGGGACTTTTGCTAAGATAAAGATAGGAAAGAAATATGTTTCTTCAGTGATCTAACCACCCCAGCTGAGGACTTACATGTCCCCATTCTTTGCTTAGAAGTTTCTTGGAAACTTGAGGGCAACACACACACAGAACCTCAAGCACTTGGGGGATTCTTTGTCCTTTTGGATTTTTGTTTTACTCCTTTTGTAAGTCACTGCTGTAAAGTATCATCTTTTCCAGGAGATAAATTCCACAACACTGGAATTCTTTGGTCCTTTTGTGTTGCTGAACTGCAACTCCCAGCAGTATAGACAACTGTAATGAAAACTACCTTTAAGACGACAGGGCCGAAGCCTGCATGACAGTGGCTGTCATCTTGGAGGGCAGACAGAGCAGGAGGAGGAGTCAAGCTGACTCCTGATTGGGTATAGCAATTGGGGGAGGAGTCGGTTGAGAGAGGGAAAATAAGCTGCCAGTTTTGACACAAAGGGAGAAGGGTCAGAACTCATTCTGTCAAACCATTTTAAATGTCCAGTCATCCAGTGAGGAAGCCATAGAAGAATCAAGAGCTCAAACACCCCTTACCTATAATACTTTCACACCTTTGGTTCCTCAGGCCAATAATTCTGAGGTGGTGGCGGCTAATACTACCAAGAACATTCGGTCACTTGTATATATAACATAGGGTCAGCCTTTAATTTCGCTATATTGGTGGCAGCGGTGGGATTGTTTGTCCACCCTGCCCAGACAGCATTTAACTTTACTATATTGGTGACCAGCGGCGGGATACGTGACTTAAAGCCTAAATCCAGTGGGGTGGTGTGATTTTGTGAGGTAAAAGTTTACGCCAAAGCATTTCTGAAGAAATTTTACCTCAGAAACTGCTTAAATACACCATTATACAGCAGCATGGCGCCTCCTAAACACCAAAAAGCTCCTGTGGTTCCTACTCAGAGAGAGGAACAGAAGGGAGCCGAAATGGAGTCTGAGACTGAAGAAAGAGGAGAAAGCCCAGGATTAGTGGCTGCCTCTTTAGAAATCGAAAAGTTAAGGCTTGAGATGGAGTTGAGAAAGATGGAGTTTCGAGCTAGAGAGAATGAGAGAAAAAGGGAAAGAGAAAGGATGCAGTTTGAGGCTGAAAGAGAAAGAGAGAGGATGAAACATGAGGAAAGGATGATGGAGTTACAAGTGAGAGATAGACAACCCACATCCAACCCTAGTACAATCCCTGCCGGACCCGTAACTTCCTATGTAAAATACTTTCCCAAATATACAAAGGGGGATTGTGTAGAGAGTTTCCTCGCGAGCTTTGAGCGAGCGTGTGCAGATTTTGGGGTGCCTGAGGAAAAAAGAATGGCACACCTAAGACCATTGATCTGTGGGGAACTGAGTGAAGTTTATGCCAACTTGACAACTACAGAATGGTCTAACTACTCTGTCTTCAAAGAAAGAGTGAAGGTTCAGTTTGGTCTAACCCCAGAACAAAGTCGAAAGACCTTCAGAGAGATTAAGAGGAAGCCTGGGGAGACATTTTCCCAAGTAGGGGCTAGGATTGAAAAAGCTCTAGTACGATGGCTGGAGGGTAGTAAGGTGACCACCTTTGAGGCTTTGAGGGACCTGATCTGTATGGAACAGTTTTATAAACTGGTCCCAGCACAGTGGCGATGGTTCATCAAGGATAAGAAGATCCAGACGGTGGCCGAGTGTGCTTCGATTTTGGACGGGATGGAGGGAGACTTTGAAATGGTCCCCCCAATGTTCAAGAAGCAGAAGGAGTGGGTCCCGAAGGGCAGAACTGACAAGGAGGGTCAGGGAGCCAAGCAAGGGGATGCCATCTCTAGGTTTGTGCCACGTAGGATCATATGTTTCCTGTGTAACCAGGAGGGACATGTTAGAGCCTCATGCCCAAAGCTATCTAAGGAGAGAGCTGGAAGCCTGCCAAAATTTGTTAAAGTGGTCAAAAAGACTCAACCACAAGAGGAAGAACCTACTCCTGAGGGAGAGCCCATCAAAATAATGAGGGTTTGGAGTATGGACCGTGGTGTAAACAAAGAATACTTGGAAGAGGACCAAGTTAATGACCAAAAGCTGATGGGACTGAGGGACACCGGCGCTGACGTATCTTTGGTGCGCCCTCATGTAGTTGAAAAAGATCAGATAGTGCCAGGAAAGAAGTGGACACTAAAAGGAATAACTGGTCCCAGCTTTGAAGTAGATGTGGCAGAAATCCCAGTCAAATATAAGGCTTTTTGTGGTAGATGGAGAGTAGGGATCCTGTCAGACTTGGAGGTCCCTGTGTTAATAGGGAACGATCTGTCAGAACATACGCTAAAGATCAATGCTGTGACTAGAAGCCAGGCAGAAAGAGCGGGAATTTCTGAGGAGGGAAAAATCACCTCAGAAATGGCTCATAGCTCTGACTGTAACAACACAGAAGAGTTCCCTGTAATGTTGCCATCTAGTCAGCCAGCTGAGTTCCTGAGGGAACAGCGACATGCTGAAGATTTAAAGGGCCTGTGGGAATCAGTAGAAACTGAAGAGACTGAACCCACTGAATCCAAGCCAGTTATCTTCAAGAGTATAGATAGCAAGTTGTTCAGGATAGTGAGACATCAAAAGGGCCCAGGGCTGTATGAGGTGGTTACACAGCTAGTAATACCTCCAAAATACAGGGAAAAGATCCTGAAAATGGCCCATGACACCTCGTTTAGTGGTCATCTAGGTGTCAAGAAGACTAAGGATAGGGTGCAGAGCCGGTTCTTTTGGCCCCGAATGGCACAGGACATTGCCACCTACTGCAGATCCTGTCAGTCCTGTCAGTTTGTGGGCAAAGCAAAAGACAAAACCAAGGGACTGCTGCAACCCATTCCTGTTGTGTCGATTCCTTTCAAAAAAGTGGGGATAGATATTCTTGGCCCGATGTCGCCTGTGACCAAGGATGGACATCGCTACATCCTCACAGCGGTGGACTTCGCGACCAGATACCCTGAGGCGATTCCCCTGAAGGAGATTGACACCAAGACTGTAACACACGCACTCCTGACGTTGTTTGCGCGTGTGGGGTTCCCTAAATCTATCGTGACGGATTTGGGAACATCTTTCATGTCTGTTCTAATGAAGGAGATGCTGCGTTCCTGTGGGATTCAACACGTGACGACGACTCCATACCATCCACAGTCGAATGGCCTGACGGAGAGGTTCAACGCGACGTTGAACCACATGCTGAGAACCTACACACATCGCAACCCCAACGATTGGGACAGAAGAATCCAGCATTTCCTGTTTGCCTATCGTGAGGTACCACAAGAGAGTACCGGGTACAGCCCGTTCCAACTGCTGTATGGCCAAACCCTGCGTGGACCTCTAGACATAGTGAGAGAGGCGTGGATCGGACGTGAGGAGATTCCTGAAAAGGACGTGGTCGAGTACATCGAAGACCTTCAGAGACATTTGACTTTGATCCGGGACTGTGCCGCTGAGAGCTTGTCAGCAGCTCAAAGCCGACAGAAGGACTATGCTGATCTAAAGCTAGGCACAGAAGCTTTGCCGTCGGAGACAAAGTGTTGGTCTTAAAGCCCAGAGCCAAAAAGAAGTTAGATATGGCTTGGGAAGGACCATTTTCGGTTGTTTCTAAAGACTCTGAGGTGACTTACATGGTCCAAGAAGATGGAGAAGACCAGAGGTGCAAGAAGCTGCACATCAATAGACTGAAACCATATTTTCCTAGGACTAACTTTGTGGTAAAACTTGAGCCAGAGTCCGAGGGGAAGGTGACTCTGTGTAGGGGAGGAAGTGTACCCAGTTAAGTCTTTAGTAAATTTGGAGGGAAAAGTTGGATCGTGTAGTACCAAACAAAAACAGCAGGTGGAGCTGGTGCGTAAGGTCCAGAGAGTGTTATATGGAGATGACACTGTCTCAGCTTCAACCTGGAAAGAAACATCTGAAGATAATAGTATGGGGTTTGAAGTAGCCGTTGGTGGTGCTAAGTTAAGAGCCAAAGGGAGGATTTGTGGCATTGGGTGAGACGGGACAAAGGTTCAGACCCTTTATATTTTCCATGCCAAAGTTGGTTCCCAGTTTAATATTTGAGCGTACCAACTAAACAAAATAAGCCCCAGGGTAACTTTAAAAGGTTACACCAAAGACAATCTTCAATAGAAGTTTCTTAGCTGTACAGGTATTACAAAATGATTATTTGCAAGATAGAATGGTTAATTGCAGGTTAGAGCAATACCTTGACTGTATATAGATGTTATATAATGCATTATTGAAAATGATCGAGTAATCATACAGGTAATGGTATAGGTAATTGTATTATAGAATGCATTTGATAAGGTAATGTATTGTACAGTGAGATGTTATATATCCAACATGTTTTTTCTTACAGGTTTATGGAAATGTAATAACTATTATTTTGCATTGCAGGTTTGCTTAGGTAAAATGCGTAGAATGTATGTATTGTTTGCAAATGTTATTTAATATGCAATGTAATGTTAGTAAGATAGGTAACCTGTTAGATAGAAATGTTTAGTGTTAGAAGATGTTTAGGTATATTAGGTAGCATGTAAGATAGGTAGATAGTCAGTTTAGCTTGCCTTAGGTTAGAATAGATTGTTAGGTGCAAGAAAAGGGAGTTAGTTAAGAATAAGGTCTCTTCATGAGAAACCCTTTCTTGCAGCTTTAGATTAGAAATCTGAAATCTTACAGAAAGGTCTTAAGGCGGGGAGGTATGTAATGAAAACTACCTTTAAGACGACAGGGCCGAAGCCTGCATGACAGTGGCTGTCATCTTGGAGGGCAGACAGAGCAGGAGGAGGAGTCAAGCTGACTCCTGATTGGGTATAGCAATTGGGGGAGGAGTCGGTTGAGAGAGGGAAAATAAGCTGCCAGTTTTGACACAAAGGGAGAAGGGTCTTGACTTGAGCCAGAGAAGGTTGTGAATTTAAGAGGGGAAGTTACAGCAGGGATCTGACAGAAAGGGAAGAGCTTTTAGTGAGCCTTAAGTTTAGGGAAATAGGCTGAGACAATAGGCTAGTATTTTACTGTGTTGTGAGAGCCAGTAAAAGAAAGATTTGTCTCCAGAGCTTACTACCCTGTGGTGGAGACAGATAGGGATCTGTTCTCCAGGGATACTGTGTCTAAAGTTAGAACAGTATGTTTAAGGAGTCTCACAGTTGTTAAAAGCTTTTCTGTCAGGGGAACTGTTTGTTTAAGTAACCAAGTTTCTGCAACTGATTCACGCTTCTGTACCACTCATTTCTATGAGTTGTTGTTAATATAAAGTTCAATAAACTCTTTCTAGTTAACTTTTAACTGGTGTATGCCTCAATCCATCTATTTCCTCAGAACTCATTCTGTCAAACCATTTTAAATGTCCAGTCATCCAGTGAGGAAGCCATAGAAGAATCAAGAGCTCAAACACCCCTTGCCTATAATACTTTCACACCTTTGGTTCCTCAGGCCAATAATTCTGAGGTGGTGGCGGCTAATACTACCAAGAACATTCGGTCACTTGTATATATAACATAGGGTCAGCCTTTAATTTCGCTATATTGGTGGCAGCGGTGGGATTGTTTGTCCACCCTGCCTAGATAACCCTTAATTTTACTATAACAATACAACTAATGGTGGCAAATGTTGAGAGTTCCAGCCTAGCAATATCTAGAAGGCCATGTGATTCCCACTCTTTCTAGATAAAGAATATGCATCTGATTAATAAGTTATTTTGCTTTTTCTTTAAAAGCACCACATATACTGTTCGTATAGTCATGTATATATAATATAACACAGCACAATACCTGTTCTTTTACTTCTACATTATGCTCTCCTTCCAGGATGAGCGTCACGGCTTGCATTATTTGTTTCCCATGAGTACTTATTATCTGATCTATATGCTGCAAAAAACACAAACAAACAGTAAACATAAAATAGCAAAGAATCTCTTTAAATATACTATTTCCCAAAGCATAATGAATGCTGTGAAGCCCAAGAAGAGCATAAAATACTGCTATAAATGTGTGTTTATTCACAGAATAGTCACACAAAAAACTTAAGGTTAAAACCAATGTTCAAAATGAGAAAACTGCAGATAATCTGCCACTACGTTTTCATTCAAAATGAAGACGTATCCCTTCAACTACTCAAATACCAAATATAATAAGCAAGAAATGACAAGAAAAACGAAGCTGCCTCTCTATGGGTCTCAACTTATTAGGCAAGGCACATAAAAGGATACTGAGAATACTGCAAAGAAAGACGGATCACCGGCCTTTCTTTACATTTGTACAGTACATTCTACAAAAAGCATCTTAAGCAGTGCTGATGAGCATCAGAAGCCTTGTATAATCATATAAACTGCAGCAGCTTATAAAAGCTGTCTAATAAAAACTAATTTGAACATGCCTACCGAAAAACAGAAGAGAAAATTTATCACTTGGCTACAGAAAATATGAAGTCTAAAAATAAGTTATATATGTCAAAACTGATTCATTAATATACTTACAGGACGAGTTGATAAAAGGTTTCTAAGTAGTCCCAAAGTCTTCATTAGCACATTTACATCAGAATCAGAGAGCAACTGGAACAACTGTTCTGTACTCAAACCTCGTAAAATGTCTGCTTTGATCTTCTGTTCTGCTTGAAATGCCATATTCTAAAGAGATACAAATAATTAATCTCATACTTGCAGTCACCCGAATATTTTTTTTAAAACTGACAAAGTTTCATTACCCAAACTGTAATCACCAAGCAACGAAGAAAATAACTTTATTTACATCCCAGCTTCCCTATCCCTCACAAACCAGGGTTCAAGGTAACTATATATACACAGATTTTATACACCATAACTGTAGGATACATGGAATATTTCTATAAGAATTTTATTTTACATTCCTTAAAAACAACTTTGGGCTCCAAACATTTTCAGTCTTTAATTGTACCTTGCAATCTTCATATTTTCAATACTACCATAGGGGCAACTTAGGAAAAAGGGATAATGCATACAAACACAAAATATGAATTGCACTACATTAATTCTTACCATTAAAGCCCAAACTCCATTCACTCGCAAGGCAAGATTGTCACTCTGGGTTAAACTGCAGAGAAGTTCTATGGCTCCGGATTCTAAAATAGGCTAAAAGGACAAAAATGCCATCAGTTTAGAAATCTGAATAGATTGACCAATGTGCACAGCATATACATACATGAATAACAGAATTTAGTTAGATACGTAAGAAGTAACCCTTCGTTTCCATATCCTTTGCTTCTTTGTTGGTTCTGTATCTTTCACAAACTGCAGAGAGCTACTATTTCAGAGCAAAAATACTTGGAAATGATCCAAGATGATCCCATATCCCTAAGGGCAAAACATCTATTGACTCAGAGTTACTCTTAACGACTTTTTCATCCAATTCAAGTGTAATAAACCACTCTTGAACACTGGATATTTATTGGAATCTTGGATTCTAATAAAAAAGCCCTGCAACTACAATTTGTTCTTGTTACTATTATGTGACTTCGGGACATATAGCAACCCTATCAATAACTTTCTTGTCAAGATTTTTTCAAAACTGCCTTTGTTCCCAGGCTGTGACTTGTCCAATACCCTTGCAGCACAGACATGAGTTGTCTTGCCACTTATTGACCACTGACTAGAATTCTTATTTCAAGTGGTGAACAGCCAGCTGAATCTAAATTTTCTTCATTTGAAAGATCATTTCAGTCTATTGGGGATAATGGAACATGACCTGTTAGGATCACTGACCATCGCGGAATAGATCATGAACTGTTCGGATCACAATCTAATTGGTTAGCAGAATTTATTTGGTAATAGATGATTGCTGGGCATATAGATATTTTGTTTTTGTTTGATGCTTTCAACAGACAATGATACAAGCAGGCTTCTTTTAAAGATAACAAGTTTTGTTTGCTAATAACTTCGTGTATTTAAAGATACAGGCACATTTCTTGTCAAGGGTTAAAAATTTCAGTAAGGTTTCAGAGGGTTTGTATCTTGAGCTTATAATATTTAACAGTTTCTTCATATACAGCTCTCTCTAATAAGAGTTTACTTTTAAATAAAACACAAGCCTCAACGGTTTCCAACTTCCTAACATGAGCTTCTGCACTCTGACAGACTTCTATACTCAAGTTCATTCAAGGCATAACACATTTTTCTAAGTCATTCCTCAACCGATATTCCGTCATCCTGTTTTAAACCTGAACATTCTACACTGTCACTGAGTCAATCACGTGGCCTGCAGCCCCTCCCACTGTTTTAAGTATATAGAGATAAGGAAACTGCAAATCAAATAAGACATTTACTTCAGGTTACAAAACAACACATTAAAAAACAGGCAAAGATAATGTAGAGGAGGCTTGAGAAGGTTGGTTCCTCTAACAGAGTGAGAGATCGTGGTTTATTTTCTGAGGAAGATGTTTAACTGTGTAGCAAGGCCACAAGAAGCAGGTTGTGAATATTCCCCAGAATGCAAATAAATAGCTGCTGCAGTCACAAAATCTGAGCTGGAAACATGATTTATTGTGTGTATGTGTGCTGCTATTTCCGTTGTGAAATCTTGGGGTTAGGAGGGAAAGGGCTTTCTCTGCATCAGACTGGTACATATTAACTCACACAATAAACATTTCATATTGCAAAATGAGTCATATACATACTTTTCTGTTTAAAAAAGCTCTACCAACCTCTTTGCTTGGAGAAAATTCTAAGAGGAGATTGCATAGAGTGGAAGATGCTACCACTAAGATTTCATCTGGAGCATTCTGTAATACCTAGAAAGAAGAAGAAGAGAATCCTATTGTATTAGAATAATAAAGAAATCTTTACACTGCGTAATGCTGCTGGAGCATAACAGTCAGCCACAGCTGCACAGGGGGCTACAGGAGGGAGGACCATGAAGCCTTCTCAGTGCTCTTGCAAAAACATGACCATTTGAGCTGTGGGGTACAAGGCTGCACCTGGTGTAGTCCAGCTGCCAATGTACAGCCCAAGAAAACCTGTCTTGCTGTCTAATCCAGACTTCGCACCTGGATAATTCTTCAAAATTTAAATGGTCAGCATTTGAATGTTGGGAAGGGGCTGTATTTGCCTCCAGTGAATTCCACAGGCATTACACGTCCCAAGAGAAGAAACAGACATCCAGATGGCATCCCTATCTTAGCAAAGCTCAGGAGCGAGAAAAAGGAAACAAGCCGGCTGCTAAACGAGAGGCCCTCATTCTATGCTAGGAGAAAGCATCTAACTTGGATAGAAGACACAGCCAATGTAACTATAATGACTCCCTGCAACTATTAGCGAAGGAACATCTGATAAGTTGCTTTCCACAACTTAAAAGGGGAAAACAATTACATGATTCTCCAACTCATTATAACAAAATTTAAAAATCGAATTAGTGGCAAATTCAACACAGTTATGAACAAATCAAATATTATCCCCTGGAACATTTTTCACAGGGCAGAATATATATATAGTGTGATAGTAAAAAAAAACAAACCCTTTTTTATTCAGGAAGGCTTTTAAAGAAAAAGGTTGTTAAGATCAAGCCAGGAGCTGCTGTGGTTTTAGTTTTGAATATGTTTTTATTGATTTTAATTGAATTTTTAAAAATACAAATGATATTGAATTTTGTTTCAATGTTTGTATATTTGTAGATTTTAAACTGTATTGAAATGCTTTTAATGTACCGTATTTATCTGAGTATAAGCCAACCCGAATATAAGCCAAGGCACCTAATTTTACCACAAAAAATTGGGAAAGCTTATTAAGTATAAGCCAAAGGTGGGAAATGCAGCAGTTACTGGTAAATTTCAAAAATAAAAACAAATACCACTAAAATTACCACATATACAGTATATACATATGTGTGTGTGTGTATGCAGTTTATCGAGTCACTCCTGACACGAAAAAAGCGTACATAAGCCGACCCAAATAAAAGCAGAGGGGGACTTTTTCAGCCAAAAAATGTACTGAAAAACTTAGATTATGCTCAAGCATATACAGTAAGCCGCTTTTGAGAATCCCTGTGGAGATAGAAAGCAGGATATAAAACACAATAATAATAATAATAATAATAATAATAATAATAATAATAATAATAATGGATTTACCCATCATTATTGCCACTTCAGCATGATTTCAATTAATAATTGCTCAACTGTATTAGTATTTTCAACTTACAGCTTATTAATTGGGCTTATGGTGAAGGCTCATTCTTGTTTGCAAGGAAGGACCTATCTAGTATGGATCAGTCACATTACCTCCCAGAAAAGGTAAGAGATCATGTGACTTAAAAAGCTTAGGCATTCTACAGAGATGCCTAAATAATCTTTTCAGTTCTTTACGTAGTCAAGTCAATAGAGGGATTGAGACAAAAAATTTTTAAAAAGGCAAACAGGCCTTTCCCCAAATCACTAGAATGGGGCTGGATGTCTTCTTTGCAGAAAAGAAAGAATCTTCACAATTCTTCACAATTTTCTATTAACAGAGAAGTTGGCATCCAGCATGGGACAGGCTACACCCAGACAGACAAATATATCAGGCAGAGAGGGTTCCACCAAAACTATCTCAACATAGATGCACACATTGGAGTACACTCCTGCCATTTACAATATCTAGTGAAAGTGAAAGTAGCAGACGAGGATGCTATCCTGAATATTTCTATCAAAAAAATGTTATAGAGGAGAAAAGAAAAGCATCTGCAGAATGAAGGGAATGTGCTGTTGCTTCGGAATGTTTAGACTTTGTCTACCAAAAACTGAAAAATACGAGACCTCAGTCAACTTGCTAAAGTTGCAAAAGACCCTTTGTCTGTATTTACATAAAGCAAAAAAGCATAGTTCTACCACAAAAAGGTGACCATATCTTTAGCAAATTGACAAAAAGATAAAGAGTAATGGAGAGAATCCTCAGCTCAGAGATCCTTTTTGTTTAACTACTGACAATTAGAAACATTGCCTGAAGGGGAAGAAACTGAAAGCCATGGGTATCAAAGCTGTGAGGAGTAAAATGACTAATGCCCATAAAACCTTATGCAGTTGGAAAATGTTGTTGCTTTTGAGCAGAACTCAGAGGTTTCTCCCTTTTAGTCTGAGAATAGGCCACCTGCCTACTGTCACCACAAGATGAATAATTTTCATTGATAATTAAGTTACTTTTTTCCTTGTATTGTCGAAGGCTTTCATGGCCGGAATCACTGGTTTGTTGTAGGTTTTTTCGGGCTGTATGGCCATGGTCTAGAGGCATTCTCTCCTGACATTTCGCCTGCACTTTGGCAAGCATCCTCAGAAGTAGTGAGGTCTGTTGGGACTAGGCAAAACCTTTTGCCTAGTCCCAACAGACCTCACTACCTCTGAGGATGCTTGCCAAAGTGCAGGCGAAACATCAGGAGAGAATGCCTCTAGACCATACTTTTTTCCTTGTTTATTCAGAAGTCATGGGAGGCAAAAGGCTGCTAAAATTGGCTTCAGCATGGAGGGTCTTTGAAAATCTGATTAAGGTATTGTTTTGCTAAGGTGGAAAAGGAAATGATGGGCTGAGACTGTTGGCAGGAAAAAGAGAGGAAGAGAGGAGTTAATGATTGATCCACTCCCATTGAAGCTGCTAAAATAAGCTTCGGCCTCTTAAAGTGGCAGAGGGGCTTTGAAAATATGGCTGAAACATTGTTTTGAGCATAGAGCAAACTGCAGTTTACACTACAATAATTCATCTTAAAGTATATTATATATAAACTTGTTTACCTTCATTAAAGGTTTCCATACAGCATGGTCTTGGAAACTTGTTCGGAGTTGTTGCACAGATCTTGACAAACTATGCAAACACCTGCAAGGAAAAATAAAACATGAGCCAAAAGGTCCTTTCTTTGCATTGTCAGAAATATTTTTGAGAAAGCAATATTTACAAATGATATTAAACTAATAATTAAATTACAAAATAAAAACATGAAATTATCATATTTCTAATACACAGAACTAAATCCAACTGCTTGTTGTTACTAGAACAGGCTGCTGAATTTATTGTTGAATGGTACATCATTATGTATACAAATCTTACTTATTCAAGATGCCTGTCCTTCTTGAGCTTAGCAACTGGATTAAGGTCATAAATATGAAATCAAAATTAAAGAAGGCCAAAAATATTGTGGAATATCTTTTATGTATTATTCCAAAAAATATAAGAAGCACATTCCACTTTTTCGCTTGCTGTTATAAGTCTATTTCTTTATAATAGGAACAGTCCAAATCCACCACTACAAGTAGAGAATGAAGAACACACAGAGAACTTCTAGCAGCAGTAAACAAATTAATATCTAGATCCTACATGTATAGATAGTACTTTAGATAATTCACAGGAATCCACAATGGATCCATACTTTTTTTAAAAAAAAAACTATTATAATATCACATTTTGGGAGAAAGGCAGGATATAAATAAATAAAGTAAAAAATAAAGTAAAAGTTCAGTATAATTTAAAGCTAGTACCATAAACATGCATATAATCAGCACTATAATCTCTGCTTCCTATATTCACCTGTTAGTCCTAACAATGAATCACTAGAATTGACTTATCCTTGATGGGAGCCCCTGGTGGCACAATGAGTTAAACCATTGTGCTGGCAGGACTGCTGACTAAAAGGTCAGCAGTTCAAATCTGAGGAGTGGGATGAGCTCCCGTCTGTCAACCTCAGTTTAACATGTGGGGACATGAGAGAAGCCTTTTTACCACAGGATGGTAAAACATCTGGGTGTCCTTTGGTCAACATCCTTGCAGACGGCCAGTTCTCTGACACCAGAAGCAACTTGCAGTTTTTCGAATTGCTCCTGACATAAAAAAGCCCTTATCCTTGATATAATGCCGTTCACATTATGTATATTCATACCTGACTGCTGCTAAGCGCACCTTGATGCTAGATTCAGACAAACCATTCACAATCCGATCCATCATATTTTCAGTTTCAATTATCTGAAAGGAAAAGAGTGACGAAATCAAGTAAAGTGTTGGGAAGTGTTGTATTTGTACAATAATTCAATGACTATGTGATTTAACACAATTTGTTCAATAACCTACACTCTACATAAATTATCTAAAAATGTTAACTAGAAAAGTGTCACACTTGTACAAAACACACAAAAAAATCATATAGCTGTGTGATGAATTCAAACAAGGCAGAAGAGAGGAAAATGACTGATTAGTCTTTCGGAGCCCTAAGGCTCTTGGTAAAGATGCACAATTGTGTTTGAGACAATGGGAGAACATTTCCTACTCATTGTATTGCCTCAAGGGGATAGAGTAAGTTCTTATCATAACATATTCCAGAAAGATTTCCCTCTCTCACTGAGGGCTATTGGTACTGGCAAGCACCCCATCACAAACTCACCTTTTTTCGTATATCTTCATCATTTGCTCCAAGTGCAGCATAGAGCTTGAATGCAGCCTGACGGAGTTCATGCGCATGCTTCAAGTCATGATCAAGCTATTTAAAAATACCAAAAGCCAAAAACAATTTTAGTATTTACACCGCGAACTAAGTAATGTAAGAAAGTTAAATCACTTAAGTGGTATATAGGGCATTTAGAGTTTCAGACAAGGCTTTGTTTTTTTAAAATATCCACTTCATTCATATTTTTACTAACAATGACTAATTGAGCATAGTGTTAAAAAAGAAAGAAAAAGATAGGAAAGCATAGTGGATGATCATTTCTTCAACACTAAGATTTGATTATGCCTTGAAAAGTGAACATAGCTCCATATCTGCGGCATAAGAAACCAATCAGAGTTTTCAGCTAACCAGTTTCCCATTTAGTCTAAACTGAGAAATTAGAGTTAACAGATTGAAAGCAAGCAGCCTGTTAAGCCAACTTCAAACCATAGCTTCGCATCCTGGTTTGTTCCAAAGCCATTTCTTCACTTCAGAAAAAAATGGGAAACCTCAGGTGTATGTCTAAAAGACTCATTTATTATCCCAGCCTCGGCTGAAAGTAATCAAAGCTTCTATCTGTTTGCCCAGGTAACAAACAAGGAACTATATACAGTACAGATATTGGTCTGAGTAATTATATAACACAGATATATACTAGAGTTGCTTTTCAAGGCTTTTAGAAAATTTGGAATTTATTGTGAACTTACTCTTTTTATGTCAGTGATGGCACTCACTGAACTGGGATACTTGAAGTAGTCTGCAAGCATTGCAATAAGGTGGTCAGTAATACTGGCAATTCTTTGCAGCTCAATATCTGCTTCAATCAAATAGGCAAGGGTTTCTGCTCCATCTACTCTCTCTTCCAATAGTCTCTCTTTACTACACATTCTTGCCAAACATGGCAGTGTCTGGAGGGCACAAAAATGACAGATTGTCAAAACTTACATATATGCATCTTGGAATACGTTTCTGTTTGTTTCATTAGTTAGTAATTTGTGTTACTCATTCTTTATAAGAAACTTTGAGTCATTAACCTCAGCCATAACCTCCAGAGTGACTATAACTCTTTACTATATCCATTATTACTAAGGGGCTGGTCTGGCGCTGCATCATGAACCATTCATTGCAGTACTCCCTTCTCTTCCTTTTTTCTTCAACCTCATTTTATAAGCTAGCTGGCACCCCCCTCCCCCCCCCAATTTCGATGTGCAATGGGAAGTTGCTGCCAATTGCGAGAGAAATAAGGCTGAACACTGAAAGCCACTCACTGTATGACTATCAGCCTCCTCCCAGCAGACTTAAACCAAGGAAAAGTTTCATGAGAGCCACCACTCTTCTAAATGTTCCTCCAACAACAGCAAGAACATCTCTGTGGGCAGCAAAATCAGGCAATTCCAACTGGATGGCCCTCCATGAGGGACTTCCCTCAGGGGCAAACCAAGAATAGGCAACTTGGAAGTGTCTGAACAGACTCAGAAGTAGAGTTGGCAGATCAAAAGACAACCTGGCAAAATGGCACTATCTAGAAGAATCCTCAACATTGTGTGATTGTGGAGGAGAACAAACAACTCAGCACCTGTATGCTTGCCCACAATGCCCTGCCTTATGCACAGAGGGAAAAACTGTTCAAAGCTACAGACAATGCAGTCGCTGTTGCCCATTTTTGGTCTAAAATTATTTAACTGTTTGTGCTCCCTTTATTTTCTCGGTTTTATACTTATAAAACCAATGCTTTTGACATGAAATATTTTTTAAAAACTCATTTTATATTTTAAAATCAAACTCCAAGACTTGTGGGATCCATGCCTAAATACTGAAAGATTACACAAGCCCCCAAACCCTATTGAAAACATTCATGATGTAATGTCTCTTAGGTTGTTTTAGTATTATAACTCAAAGGCATTCCAGAGCTATAGGATGTCATACAGAAATTTGTCACTAGCACTTCCCATAGGTTTCAGGAATACTTGCAGCCTTTTAGAAGACAGCCTTGTATCTCATCATAGGGTATTACCTGCTTCCACAATGACCCAATTCCTGCCTTACTCATTTCCAGAATGAGAGTAATCACATACACAAAACAACTCCATAGTGAAACTATTCAAGCCTCATCACTATCACTACCAAGCGAACAATATTTCTTTCTGATCAATATATTGAGCCAATGTACTCACACGGGGCATCAACCACAAAGTCTAATCCATTTCAAAGGACTGATATTGCTGAAGCCTACACATTTAACAAGGTCAGGCAAATTTGCATTTGGCTATAAAGTAGGTTCAACTTACCTTTAATATAATACAGGTATCATCAGTGTGGATTGCTCCAGCTCTGCACATATAAGTAAGGCTACAATGAAATATCAGAAAGCTAATTTACTGTCAAGCAAAATGTATTTAGATAATGACAAAATATTGGCAGGATCTCCACGACCCAAAAGATAATTGCCAAAATGAGTATGTCTAAACCATGTGTGATTATATTTGTTATGAATATCCGTATGACACTTACAGGTACATAAACTATATCACAGACTAGCTTTTCATTCGCTATTTAATTACAGCTTTTTAGAACAGTATGAAAAAGAATCTCTTCAACCTGAAAATGTGTAAAACTCAGATTATTTTGTCATGACAACAGGTAAGATTTCACGACGGAGACTGAGAAGGCCATACAACCTAGCCTCTTTTGATAAACTGAACTACAGGTCAATTATCTCTAGCCAATATGGTACTAAGTTGAAGGAAGGCTGGTATTTTTGTTGGTGGAGGAGAACAGCTGAACCCAAGGATAATGTAACAGCTACCTTGCACCAGGTAGCACCGGGGAAACAATTCTCCCTCTCTTGTCTATACTAACTATTAATATTTCTCCAGGGTATGGAATACTTTTAACTGGTGTGTCAAAAGCTGAACCACTGAATTTGAATCATTTCACACAGTGAACACTGGAGCCCATATAAAAGTATTATTTAAGCTAAACATAAGCATCACAACTCTACTTTCAGATTTGGGGGATGTTATTATATGGAATGGTGTATACTATTTCTCACTTTTGATATAATGTAATAAGATAATACATAACATGAACAAGGAAATATCTTTTAGATACTAGAGAAGATTACCATTTGGCTGATGTGAGCTGCATTTCAATAGGTTTGTCTCGTTGTAACATCTTCACAAATATTTGTGGTAATAATTCTCCATCAACCATCACTGAAAACAGGAGAAAATATGTTTCAGGAAATAAATAAGTTGAGATTTTCTGTGAATTTGCAGAATGACCACCAATACTTTCTACTTACCATTTACAAGAGTCATAGATACTTGAGGGTTTTCAAAGGCTAAAACTGCAAAGCACTTCAGTGCTTGCATCTGAACCTGTGAAAACAGAGTATTTACATTTATCAAATTCAATTAAAGCTATCATTTGATAAAAAGATCTGGTAGAAATCCAGTGAAAATGAATGTAAACACACATAGGAAGTCCTTAAAAACAATAAGACTGTCACCATTCTGAGAAGGACTAGATAGGAAAACTGAGGTATTTGGGCTTGCTCTGGAGAAGATGGATCATAGGAAGACTGCAGGGGAAACTGTGGGATCAGATTTCCAGAAAGGCATGAATTAAAAAATCACACAATCTTGTAAATCTGTTTGAAACTTGGTTTTGTGCACTTGGGCTTCTGCTTCTGTTCCAGTAAATACCATTGGAGTTTACGTCTGTGTTCTATACTGAATTCCCTCCCATTTAATAATGTGCAGGGTCCTATCTTCACTGCTGACTTTTTCTCCTCATCTTGGCAATATACAGTTGCTTCTTACTTTCTCTGCCCTTAATTTGGGTAACTGCTACTTCAACTCCTTTATCTATTCTAAGAACCATTAGACTAAAGAATAACAGGTTGCTTACTTGTAAATGTGGCTCTTCAAGTGGTCATCTGTGCCTTACACAACTGGGTTTGCACCTGGGCAGACCCACCATTTAGAATATTCCTATCCCACAAGCCTATCTTATTCTCACCTTTCAACCTTTCACGTTTGGTAGTCTGCCATATAACCACAGGGACCAGACTGTGGGGATAAGTGGGCACATTTGTGTGTTGTCAGAGGTGACTGCTTGGTAAGCAATCTGTTTTTCTTTATGTTTTCTATGGCCCACACAATTGGGTGACTGCATACCATACCTTAGGATGGTGCAATTAATCACTGAAGTGAAGAAAGCACAGCTCATTCAAAGAATACATAATCTCCTGCTTTCACTCCAGTCTATAATATTGTACGAAAGCAGGTGATTGTGATCAAATCACATATTTACATACATTTAATATAGAAACTCCTCTCAGTAAAGCCATTGACAAAACCATCCTTTTCACTTTAATACTCTGGCACACACACACATGCTCAAAGGACCGGGCTAAAGTGGACTTATGGTATGGGGAGGGGCTACAGCCAAAGATATCAGCTCTAGAATATTCTGAATGATAACTTTACACAGGCCCAGGCCCAATTGTGTGAAATATAGACCATGGAGAAGAATATGACCTTCACATACTGGTATTGAGCTAAAAGCATGAGAAAATTAGGCTCTACGCTGTTGATTAGTAAAAGGCCAAGTACAAAGCCAACAGGAAACTCCACTGTCAGAGTCAAGGTGTGTTCCAGACAGAGTAAATCTGTGATTAAAATTACAGGAATTTCCACTACTTAGAATGCTATTCAAACAACAACATTTGGAACATTTACAGCATTTCTGTCCAATAAATTATGTAGAAAACATTAACTATGCAAGCTAAAGTAATACATTATAGCAAGTACTCCCTAATGCTTATTTAATTTACAGACAAAATCACAGTTGTTAATGAAGTTTGTATGATCCAGATTTGTCAAATTGAAAAACAGTGATAGGAAGCAAACTTATGTCCCCGTAAGAGTCATCATTGGGGATTCGAAGAGGAGAGCCTACCCATGTCACTCACATCAAATATACAGCTTCTTAATCCTCATGTTTTTTGTTTATTTATCAACAATGAGTGACTGCATCAAGTATCCCTTTTAATGCCCTTCGCTAGGCTAATCCCCTCTCAACTCTTTTGGATTTAAGCTATGGCCTCCTTAACATTCCCTTATCTGTGTGGTTTGGGTGAACTTGTTTAAAATACTCTACAGTCTGTTGTCTATGTTAATAGGCCTTAGCTTTCCTTTCCTCTGAGATTGTTGTATAGGTTTCTGCACCTCATTTTCCCATGTTTGATATGGATTCCAGAGCCTTGTTTTCTTTGTTTCCCTGAGAAAGTTACCATCACTAACATTAACCAAGCCGCTCTGCTTTGATCTTTATGCAAGTATAATCATAAAGATCACACATCTCAGTTATGTACCATAAGTAACTAACTGCTGCAGATTCAAAAGAGTTTCTGTGTTGCTCTAATGAAATCATAACATATAGTAACCCTGATCCTGAGGCCCCATTCAGACTATTTGCCTATTCATACCAGTAGAATCATAGAGTTGGAAGAGACCTCGTGGGCCATCCAGTCTAACCCCTTGCCAAGAAGCAGGAAAATTGCATTCAAAGCACCTCAGTATTCTACAACAGCTCTTTTTGGGATTCAGGTAGGTAACTTTTGCCACACCTGATACCCAAAACAATTAGGTCCTACTGGAAGCCACTTGATCCCACATATCTCATCTCTTATTGGGTACATTATCAGGCAGACACCAGGGCGTACAAACATCCATCACAAGCGTCTGATCTGGAATCACTCCAGGCAGCATGGATGGATTTCCAAATATTTAGTACATATTTAAATAATTGTAACTCATGTTCCATAGATTAATAATAGATATGGCTTAAGCGAGTTTATAAGTTCAAAACCATACAAGGTCTTATTTGTACTTGCTAGATGATGTCCTGATTGGCAAAAAGAGGTTAATAGCAACACAATTATCACACAAAAAGAAAACTTAAGTTACTTCACACATAAAATTTTAAAAATAAAATTTGGACTTATGAGGTGGCTGCACATGGGAAATATTTTGTGTTGTAAAATCCTCTTGCATATGTAATGGAAAACCTCTAAACCCTTCACCAACTAGTTCATTTGTTAATTAAGATGTGCTGTGCTATTTTTTAAAATGACTACAGGTCACAAATTATTCTTTTAAACAGCTGCATTACCTTGATTATATTTATATTAATTATAATTATCCTTGTCCTATATATTTAGTTGATTTATTAAACTTAAATTTCTTCATATAACTTTATATAATTTATATCCATCCCTTCTAGAAAGCATTTTTTTCAAAATGAACAACATTCAAACCACAATTATTAACAATTATGTAACAAAATTTAAATGTATATTAAAATAGGTCCACAGCAGCACAGTATTTTAAATACTAAAATCCAATAAACAGAACTTAATGTAATCAAAATTGCATTAGGACTCATACCCATAATCAAATTACATTGAGATAGTTACATCAAGAGTTTGACCCACTTCTTAATTATATGGAAGCACAGCTACAACTAATTATAGTCCACAGGTGATGTCTCATTTCCTTTCCAGTTATACCGTATTTTTTTAATTCTATGATGCCATCAATTGTAAGATGCACACTAATTTCAGTATCACCAACAGAAAAAGCTTTATTTATATCTATTAAAAAGTACTTGTGATTCTAAGACTCAGTTTTTAGAGATGTTTATATAGAGAAATGTGCATCTTAGAACGGAAAAAATGTAGAACATCCCAAACTTTGTAATGTGTTTATCAGTTCTCCTTGGTAGTTCCCCTTTGGATATATTCACCACGGGAACTAGAAAGGGTTCTTTACAAAAGAAGTTCTCTTCTCCTACACTTCTCATCTTTTCGTATGAGAGCATGCTGAAACTAGCTATTCTCTGCTACTTCTGTTCACAAAGGTGAGGCATTAAAAGGGGCCTAAAGTAGGGTAGAGTGATTCAATACTTTCTTTCTGCATGGTGAAGTGACAGACTACATCGGTTTCATGCAATCTTTCTAGACACAGTGCAGTCAGTTAATGCTTTTAGTCTACCAAAATACTGAGCACAAATACTTATTTGCAGATTGCATTAATGTGTTTTTATGCTGTGGTATCAAATACTAACTTTTAGAGCTACAAGTGCTTTCCAATAACAAATATTACATTATGGAAGTGAAGCTGTCTTGAAAGTTACCACTACCTGAGATTTTGTTCTTCGCTTTCTACAACCTACCCTATCTCCTCACCCACTTTTTTCCTGTTTCATCACTGAACACCAGAAAAATCCTTTAAAGCATTAAGTGGAGACCCCGGGGTCCTTTCAATCCCTGCTCTATAGAAAACATTGTTTGAGAAGTTCCTCACATTTGTGTGTGGGTGCACAGTTAACAGTGAAAAATATTTGCAGTCCTTTTCTCATCAAAACAAAAATACCGTATATACTTGAGTATAATCTGAACTGAATATAAGCCAAGACACCTAATTTTACCACAAAAACTGGGAAAACTTATTGACTCCAGTATAAGTTGAGGGTGGGAAATACAGCAGCTACTGGCTTGTTTCAAAATAAAAATAGATACCACTAAAATTACGTTAATTGAGGCATCAGTAGGCTAAGCTAAACGTTTTTCAATATTTACATAAAACTGTAAGGTAAGACTGTGGAACTCTGATTAAATCATTATTCTAACCTTCAATGCAAATGTGCTTACATATCCCTCCGATAATAATTAAATAGAATAAAATAATAAATGTTATAATAATAGAGTAAAATAATGGAAATATAATGATAAATAGGGTAAAATAATAAATGTAATAATAATAGAGTAAAATAAATATAATAACAATAATAAACAATAAAAGTAATAATAGAGTAAAATAATAAATGTAAAAATAATAACAGAGTAAAATAATAAATAACCTTGACTTAAGTATAAACCAAGGGGGCTTTTTCAGCCTTAAAAAGGGCTGAAAAACTCAGTTTATACTCGAGTATATATGGTAGTTAATACAACACTTTTACTCCACCCATGATGCTATTTCAAAGAAGTGGAAATATAAGTTATTTTACAGAGGATTATTTTAATGACTTACTTTATAAGATGGAGAAGTTAATAGATGAGCAATATTCTGTACTGCTCCATGGTTAAACAGGACTGTCTGGTGGTCTGGACCCTATTTTAAAAAGATAAGCCAGGGTATTAATATACTGACAAGAGAGAAGAAAGATATTATTTATTGTCTCTTCACACTTAAGTTCAGCATGACTAATTTTTGAAGTTTAAATTCACTGACTTGGAATCAAGACTAAAACTGTCTTTTAACTCTAACTTTATTGGTGTTTGGGAGTAATCCTAAAAGGAAGGTGACATTTCACAAAGTAAGAGTGAAATTATATGTTATATTAAGTACTGTGTTGCATATCTGCTCCTTTAAAATAGTACCCATGAGAGCAGAGAGGTGTACAGCAAGACAAGTTAATGTTTAGCTTTACCCTAACAAATTTCATTTTCATGAATCAAAATTACAGCTTCTCACACCAACAAAATGTAAATGAAACTTTTATCAGGCACTACAAGTGATTCTCAACAGCATTCCACTTAATATAGATATTACAAAAGAGAAAATAGGAAAAATGTACACACCATAATTTACATGGTATTATATACTAAATTATGATTATTAAGAAATTCTGAGCTTAAAATGTGATACTGCAATTAAAAGAAACTCTGAGCTTCTGTATTATAGAAGACATCAATAGCCTTGAAAGTACAGCTAAAGTGAAGTTAAGGTACTGAGATCTTAAAGCAGATCCAAAAACAGGGTTCCTTTTACAACATGAAAGCTCCCTGTTTGAGCCCCAACTTTGTCCTGAGATGGATCAGGCTCGGCACAGCAAGAGCCAAGAGAAGCCCTTGCTGAGACCAAGACAGCTGTTTGTAGGGAGTGGTTCTGGGTATCCTTTTCTCAGCTGGCATGACTGAGGCTTATGGAGATCAACATCTATGCACTACCTACATCTTCGCTCACTGGGAAATGGGCCCAAGCTCAGCTCTAAATGCTGCAAAACTTTGCACTGAATGTCTGGAAAAACATCCATACTCCTTCTCTCCCCTGGAGCATTCTGCTATTGTCAGCCTCAAAGTATAAGGGGTGTGTGTGTGTGTTCACATCAGCAGCACAAAGAGTCCTAGACAATCAAATATATCCTAAGACACACACTAATGTTTTTGGTCCAAATCCATCTACCTGACTATCTTTACTACCATCTTGAGCATCCATTCTACAGGCCACTCAAATTTGTCATTTGCTGTGATAATCTGAATTTGCTTCTAGAGAGCTCTAATGTGCTTTTCTAAACTGAAGCAGAAAATTCCAAGTAACTCACTGTACTAAAAAAACAGCAGGATTTTGTAGACTGGAGACAGCACCATTAAAGCAGTATGAAATTTAAATCATTAGAAATCAAAACCATGTGTTGATTTCGTTTCTTTGCATAACACTAAGGTTGCAGAATGGCATTACCAAGTTTTGACCTGAATAGAATTTATCAGTAACTTTGGATCTTCAAGTGGTTATCTGCGAACCTTTTTTTTTATCTGTATAGAGTCCCATTCAGAACTTTCTAGAGCTGAGTAGCTTTTTGTTATGAATCCTGCCCTCTCTCCCTATAATGCACAGTCCTGTGTACCAAGCTACGCTCCTTCGTTCAGGTGTTGACACATGGAAAATACCTGGCAGATAATATATTAGAGGGAAGGAGAAAGGGTTGTGTGAGTTCACAGATAATCACTCAAAGAACCATAGTCACAGGTAAACAACTTATTCCTCTTCTTTGTGGCCTCTGTGACTCACACAAAATGGAAGACTAGCTAGCTGTTTGTCAGGAACATAGATAGTAATGGGAACACAGCCTGAAAGAGACACCAAAACACTGGTGGATATAATGGCAGGTGTGGAGGTTACTGTGATAGTAATAAGGACAGAATCATATCTCCTGCAGAAGATGTAAATTGCTGACAGATGCCCAGACAAAGTAGGAGGTGGCTGCAATTGTTTGAAAGAATATGCAGATATCATAGTCAGTGGGACGAGTAGAATGGGCTAACTGCAGATCCTATGAAGGAGAATGTTTCAGAGGTCAGGAGGAGGTTGGAACCCTTTCTTCTCTATTATAGGGATGAGACTATGGATATCAAGACTGGTGTCAGCAATATTACTCATGATAGCTCAGGTAAGAAAAGTATTCATGGTAGTACATATTGAGCAAACTGATGCTGATATAGGTAGGATGCACATGAACAACAGCTTGGAGAGCAGAAGTCCCTACCATAGTTGGAGGGCAACTTCCAACAGTGATCTCTATAGGAGGGAGATTGTGATCTGGATCTCTGAGCACAAAAAGAGCCACCCAGTCACAGTGTTGAGAAAGTCTCAGTAATTGGAAACCCTCCTATTTCACAAATCCAAAGTTATTATGTCCAGAGGGTCTGGAACAAGCTGGGTACTGATCAAAGATCTAAACCTCCAAGCACCATTCTAAACAAAGGACTTCTTCACAGAAAATATGTGTCACAGTTGCAGCCAATCCCATTATGATCAGAACTGGAGGGCAATGAGAGCTTTCCTCAGGAATACGAAGGATAGTAAAGAGGACATGCCTTTTGTGGTGGAGTTGAATCAAACAAGAGGAGGATATGCTGAAACAACTTGTGTTGCAAACAGATTGTCCCTGGAGCTGGAGGCTTACATTGTTTTTCCATTCTTTTGCCCTTCTTAATTCTTCTTCTTAGGCTCTGCCACATCCTCAGCCATACAGTGCTTCATTGAGTTCTTGGAGGAAGAGGGAGGCATGAAGACCAACCACCCTAAAGTCAAAGGAGGACTATAAGAGTGATGGTAGTGAGAGTAATTCCAAGGTAAAGCAAACAATATACTCAGTATTGAAGTTATCTCAAGACAATTTAAGTCAGTGGCCCAAAAGAGAAGCTGGTACCAAAAGAGTTGTCAAACAGACTGCCCAGACATATAAAGACCATATACAAAGAAGGAGTCTAACAAATAGAATAAGAAGAAGTAGCTAGCAAGTGATTCGATATTGCTTGGTTTGCAATCTTCGATAAAGATTTGCATGCATGGAACCACAGACAAGAAATCCAACTGCAGAATGTCTGCTTCATAAAATCTCTACAAATAGAATAGGCCCGGATCTTGGAAACTTCACAGAAGCAGAAAGGCACAGTTTGTGTCTATCTGGACAATGTTGCCACCACAAGAAATTTGTCTTCTGAATTAAGGCCTTAGCGGCCATACAAAAAAAAATTAAAAATTTCAGCATAAAAATAGTAAAAGAAGAAAATGAAACAATCACAGTTAAATCATGTAAGCAAAAATAAGATCAAATATGATCAATGAAATAGGACTGTTTGATATACTGATTGATGAAGCAAAACTCCCCAATACTGTTGCTTGCATGATGGATTTAGAACAAACTAAGAAGGATATCTTTACACACAGGGATGTGTTCGATAAAGGACAGGAGTTGAGTTACCATCAAAAAGCTACTCCACCATAGTAGATGCTGAAGAAGACTCTGCACAGGCTTAAAACCAGTTTATGGGAATGACAGAGAATACAAAGAAGCCTCAGAATTATGATAAAAATATCTAAATAGCAATAAAAATGTCAAAAAGTTACTGTTGCCGTGGTTTTGCTTTGTGTATATTTGGAATAGGGGAAGTGTTTCCCCTTAACTAGTTACTGAGTTTCCTCCAAACACACTTCACTTTTAATGCACAATAATCATCAGTAGGAACTTACAAAGGTAGTGAAAAAAACTCTACTAACTTTATACTTTTTATCATACATAAAAATCTGATAAACTCTATATATACATAGAGTTGGCAGCTGGATGCTCTTGGACTGGGACTTTTTACCTTTATGATTTTGGACTTATCTGGTGTTTTAATTGTCAAATATATACTACAATAAGAAAGCAAGCCCATCCCATTCCCCACTCAATAATGCTGGTTCTACCATAAATCTGGCAGCTTCAAATCAGAGCAACAGAACATCTATTTTTAAAATGACTGATTTGCTGAATATAATATACATACATCTGAACTCAGTTGTAAATCTGACATTATACTGTGAGCAACCAATATAACAACATCTGACAGGAATTCAGACTTTTAAAAGAGGCTTCAGCTACTATTACTGACAACTTTAAAGTTGAAAATGCAATTAATCATTTTGTAGAAAAAAACTTACATTGGCACATAGAAGTGGCTGAGGCGAAGATTTAAAGCCGCAGCTATGCCAGTGTCGGAGCTGAAGAACAGACATTAAAAGATAGAATATTAAAGTCAAGCATAATTTTGTCTATCTTCTTTTAAAATGCTACATTTTTTCATGGGCACTGTGGTATCCATCCCTCTCCATAAGTATTTTCAAATATGATACATTGACTTATAGATGGGAGTTTGAACCCTGTGTATAGGGCCTCCTCGTGCACAGCATGTATTCATTCAATACTGAAAACAATACCACATTCCAATTGAAATATGGTACATACATTTCAAAAAATGCAATGACTTGAAGCTAGCATATTAACTACAACACTGATCTAGGAAACATAAAGCTCTTAATTCAAACCTAACTTCTAACATGAACCCCTTAAGCAAGGCTTGGATAAAATAGATAAACATCAATGGTATTATCTCTGAGGAATCTGCAGTAGTTCACTAAGGATCTCTGACATGACTTGTAAGAACTGTTTTTCTTTCAGTGTCCTTCACTGGTAAAACTGCAAAATAACTGGTTGCCTTTGACAAGATCATGGTTCAACCCTGCTGACCAGTTTCAGAAATATGTTAGAATTCTTGAATTGCAAGAACTCTCGTGTAGATTCAGGCTTAAACAGAAAACAGTCCAGCTTTAAGAATCAGCATGTCACATCAGCTCTAATTTTGGGTTCAACTCTGCTTCAAGTGACCATTTTTGTACTTGGTTCTCATTAGTGTAGCACACATTTAATAAGAAAAACAAATGGCATGCCTTAGTAGTTCCCAACCTGTGGGTCCTCGGGTATTTTGGCCTGTGATTCCCAGAAATTACAGCCAGTTTACCAGCTGTTAGCATTTCTGGGAGTCAAAGGCCAAAACATCTGGGGACCCACAGGTTGAGAACTACTGCTTTAGCACATCATCTGCAATGTAGATAACATTTACTTATCTACCCTAAATTGTCCTGTTAAGCTTTATTGAGATCAATAACTATGAATTACTTTGAAAATTCTGTCTATACCTTCAAGTTTCCTGTCATCTTATGATGACCTCATGAGTTTCATAGGATTTTCTGAGACAATGAATACTCAGAGGTGGTTTTATTAGTTCCTTCCTCTGAAATACAGCCTACAGAATCTGGTATTCATTGGCAGTCTGCCATCCAAATGCTAACCAAAATTGACTCTGCTGAACCACTAAAGTGCCAGAGGTCAGTGTTAAATAAAGTCAAAGTATACAGTACAATAGCATTGTACTATAAGATACTCTGGCAGCTGCCAGCTGCTTGATCATCTGCCTTCGTACAGTTATTTCCGAAACTGTTCAAGGCAGATTTTTTTAAAAGGAAGGGACAAAATAAGCAGATCTGTTTTAATTGGTTGAACTGTAAAAATGTCTTTCTTCACTTTAGGAATGTTTCAAAAGTCTGTAATCTTTTTAGTTTTTTATTGTTATAGCTTTTGTTCACTTTTTTGGATTTGTGCTGATGCAGTCTGTATGTTAAAAATAGGAAAGGGTTTGAAATGTAATGTTTAATCATTCTGATTCCCACAGGGTTCAAAATCCTCCACATTCCTGCATGAAATGCTCTGGTTTTTCAATAATTCATTAAAAGAAATATTCATATAAGTATTTTCTGTTCAGTTAATACTGAAGAACATAAACATACAAAGGTTATATTGTAAGATATTCCTGGAAATGACCTTCAGTAAACTGGCAGACAGCATGTGAAAACTATGATCCTCATTCACTGAGGATTAACAACTCAAAAAGGTACATTTCTAAAATGACATCAATTTTGTGACAAAATTATCACATACTACACGTTCAGGTCCAACATCAGCTGCTACAGTTATTTCTGCTCTAGAACATTTTGCATCTGTCTGAGCTATAAATTGTACAAGAATCTGACTGATGGAACATTTTGTATCTGTCAAGGGGGGAGGGCGATACACACATGCAAAATTGCATGTCATAGTAATACCACTTCAGATTGCAGCTGTGAGGTCATTGTGAGGGTTCTGCTTAATTGCCTGCCTTTAAAAAAATAATAGGCTTAAGATTGATTCTTCCAAAGTCATCCTGCTTTTGATGAAAAGGAAACTGTTTTACATTCTGGGATATTTCAATAGTTTATTCCATCTCAACCTCACTGCATTAATACTTATCTTCTCGCTGAAGTGAGAAGTTCAAAATAAAAGAAGAAACTTTCAGTCATTTTATATAGGTACCTTGGCAACAATGCTGTTTATTTGCCATATACAGGTAACCAAATACTGGTTATTAGATAAGGTACCATAATGTACTGCAAGAGACTTGCATGCATATGCTTGGAAGTTGCCTATCTACATACTTATGTAAACGACATCAATAACATAGGATTTTCAATGGTAAGGAATACCCAGAGGTGGTTTACCAATTCCTTCCTCTAAAATGTTATCTACAGCTCCTGGTGGCATCTCATCCAGATATTAATCAGGACTGACCTTGCCTAACTTACAAGATCAGACAGGATCTGGTGCCTTTAGTGCAGTGGTTCTCCACCTGTGTGTCCCCAGATGTGTTGGCCTTCAACTCCCAGAAATCTTAACAGCTGGTAAACTGGTTGGGATTTCTGGGAGTTGTAGGCCAAAACACCTGGGGACCCATAGGTTGAAAACCACTCTGTATTTAGCCCCTGCAAGAAACTGCTTGAGTAGAAATCAATCCAGATGCACTTCTTGTTGTTGATACTGGATTCCAAACTATGGGAATGGAGCAAGTCAATGGACCATTTACTCAAACACCTTACATGCACACACACATACAAGCAGCTTTGAGCAGCAAAGCAAAACCCGTGTATAAGTGTACACACAAGTATGCACATATTATTTAAAACCCTAACTACAATGTCATATTTTCCCATCCAAGTTGCCCATAGTGATATTAAAAAGGAAGATCATCTTGCTTTGCAGAATTTAAAAAAATGGTTCATGTTGCTCTGATTTGAGAGCATCAAATACTTTGACACTTGTCATCCTCTGACAGTCTAACTATCTACATATAGCGTACCACGCAGACTCAACTGCAGATTCTGGGGCCAAAATTATGGGTTTTTGATATGACCAATGAAAAAGCCAAGGACCATTCTGTAGAGTGGGGAAAGCACAATTTCTGCCTCAGAAGGGCAACCGCCTCTGCAGCTATGTTATTTCTCTGCCCAGACATTCAAAAAGGCCAGAAGCAGTGCCACAATAGAGTCCATATGAGCTTGGTGTTTCTATGAGGTTCACCTGAGATAGACTAATCTCTCACCTTTTGCCATTCTACTCTACTCTACTTTTGCCACTCAGAGAAGCTAGTGGTTCACTTTCTAATAACAGGTAATGTACAGTACCAACACTGACCCATGGATAAGTTGACCCACTTTTTAATTGATTTTTTTTTACTAAAACGTCTAGACTTATACATGAGTATATATGATAATTCCCATTCTTTTATTCTATTGCAGTAAAAACAACACTTCAAAAGGCCTCTAAGTAGAAAGAGCAACTCTACTATATATTTAGCCCTGTACTTCATCCCGAAATAACAAACACTTTAATGAAATAGTATTTTGAAAGCCAAAAGAAAACAGATACTTGGTTTTTAAAGACTCCCAGTAGAGAATATTAATGCTCCTTCTTACTTTGCAGCAATGTGAGAAGATCTGACATATGTATTCTTGAGTATATCGAGACCTACTGAGCAGTGCCATGAGGTGCGGAATAACTGTAGCATCCTAGAAAATCAGGAAAGAAAACTGAACATTAAAACTAAAAAATTAAACACCAGCAAGCAGTTATTGGCTATATCCCAATAGCTCTTTTCTCTTTTCTTCAGGCTTTAGGGAAACAAAAACCTTAAAGCCTCACAATTTATACATAACTGCAAAATTATAACCAGAAGATTCTGACATCTATAGAGTTGTAGTTGGTAGGAGAGAATGTATTGACATTCTCATAATATTGGTTATTTCAACTTTGCTTATAAAGGATTTATTTATAACCTTCAGCATTTATAAGAATTATTTGGAAACAAGTGGCTTGAATCTGCTAGAAGTGTAGATGCTAGCAGAAGCTTGAAAGAGCTTAAAATATTTCTTACAGAGAAAACATATCTACCAAATGGAATTCACTTTTATTGCCTGCACATTCTTGAATTTCCATTTAATATCAATGCTCTTATTTATTATTTATATCTTACTGTCGATATGAAGAATGTTTTACAGATAAACATCATCATAAGACAGCTTCCTGCTTGGAAAAAAAAATCTCAACATGATTTGATAGTCCAATACTCTATTAGACCTCTCACCCTGTCCCCTCCATGACCTTCTTTAGGTCTGCAAGACTAGGTCAATCATTCAAAAAGAAAGAAAGAAAGAAAGACCCAGTTACACATACCAAAGCATGAGAAACCCCCAATGTTTGCTTATTCCCTGGAAATGCATGATCATGGGGATTGAAAGTGCTTAGTATTTAGCTTACTAGGTTAAAAGCTAGACTGGTATGAGCAATTAAAATAAATTGCATAACAAGGGAGTCCTCTAACTTTCCTATCTGCAAATTATCCTCACAGTTGGAATGGAAAGAACTTCACAGACACCAAATCCTTAGAACTGAAAGCAGAATTACTTGAAGATTTTTTTCTTCCTTCTTATTTTCAAGACCCCAAAAACAGAGCAGAACAGGTTCCAAATGCAATCAAAAGGCAAGAAACCAGAAATCGTCAGTCACATCAATTGTTCTTATGCTCAAGTTGCTATTTTCAATTCTTTCATGGCTAACAAAGAACACACACAGGACCAGTGCTGGCGATAGTATCAGTGGCTTGCCTATGCCCACCACATCACTGCCTCCTCATTATTTACTTGAGCCTGCGAGAAAAAATGAGGAGGGACATTAGCATTGTATTCTTCTTTGGACATTTGTGGATAGAGACTGTGGTGTGAAGAGGAGGTAATCTTAGTAAGACCACTAATATGGTTCTCCACCTTTTTCTGCACAGCACCCTCAGTAAAGATAATGTGCTAACAAACTGAACAAAACCTAGCTCAATTTGTTGTGGGAGGACTGGTAACGCCTTAATTTATTTCAGTGTTCATAAAAGCTGCATAAACCTTGGAGGGCCCTGGTGCAGTGGTTCTTAGCCTGTGGGTCCCCAGATATTTTGACCTTCAACTTCCAGAAATCCAAACAGCTGGTAAATTGGCTGGGATTTCTGGGAGTAGTAGGTCAAAATACCTGGGGCCCCAAGGTTGAGAACCACTGCCTAGTGGAGCAAAAGACAATAAATAAATATCTTAAATAAATAGATGGACTTTTCAAATAAGAAGTATTGATTAAAAGGAATGTTAAAATTAAAAGTAGGTTAATTAACCAGGAGATGCCTTGCATTCCTCTTTGGGGAACAGGAAAAATGTAAAATAGATTATGCTAATCTGCAGCTGCTGTTATAAAACTCTCTAGAAGAGACAAACACCAGCCTATATCTTATCCAAAGTTTCCACAAAGTGTATATGTTTTCCGCAAAGTGTATATAAAAAACACAAAACGTACTACTTGAATACATAATGGAAGAGATTGGGAACTGATAAATGATGTATGTATAGCATATACTCAAGCTCACTGACTGGGGAAGGAACAATAGCAACTAACACATGGAGCTTCACTAAGAGCACATCTGGTGCTGGTTATGACAGTGAATGGTGCACATGCATATATGCATTCATAAATTGGAGGTGGGGGGGGGGAGGTCTTAATTTAATCTCGCTTCCCAAGATCCTAAGTAATATCTTTGTGCTGGCTGAGGAGACTAAGGAAATGTGTTTCTAAGACCACACCATCACCCACTATTTTTGCAAACAGTTTAAACATACTTCTAACCATTATGATACTTTCCATCATTATCTGTTCACTACCCTGGGACCAAAAGTTGACATTATTACCAAATAGCTTCAGTAATTTTTCTGCATCCTTGTTCACACAATTGAATTCTATTAAACTACAATTATATTCATTAAAAGTCAGCTTCTTCATCACTGCATTTCTCTAGCTAATGCTAGCATCTCTACGTCCAGACTCAAAGATATGCAATACAAGTACTTTTGTCTCCAGGGACCAGCAGAAAAATGAGGTGAATACCACTGCTGCTAAAAGTAGAAAGAGCAGACATTTTAGAGACTGATGACCCATCTCATATTTGTAAAAATGGATTCTCATACTAAGCAGAAACACATGAAGGTCACGAATTTCTTCAGTTCAGACATTATTTTTTGTTTAAATAAATTACATTAATAAAGGGGCCTAAACTCAAATTGGTTTGTTTGCTTTGTGAACAAATACCAAGCCACCATTGTGACAGGTTGTCCTTAGGATTGCCTTAAGTTGGGAATGACTATGAAGGCACACAATTATAAATAAATATATATGTGTGTGGGTAGGTGTTGTTGTTGTGTGCCTTCAAAAATTGTTTCCAACTTAGGGTGACCCTAAGGAGGACTTATCATTGTTTTTTCTTGGCAAGATTTATTCAGAGTGGGTTTCCCTTCATCTTCTTTCCGAGGCTGAGAGAATGTGAATTTCCCAAGATCACCCAATGGGTTTTAAGATTAAGCAGGGATTCAAACTCTGGTCTCCAGAATCATAGCCCTGTGCTCAAATTACTACACCACACCGCCTCACTGAATTTTTTTTTCTAGTTAATGTAAGAGAGCAGTTAATGTAAGCATATGGTTACAAAATAATCATATATCAAAACTGAATAAAGAAGAAAACCACAAATAGGTTGAAACCACCCTAAAATGTATTTAGCAAAAAATGGATTTCTCATAAAACATCAAGTTTTTATTGATTTCCAGTTTTACTCATTTGTATAGCTGTCATGATTGCTACTCAATATTCCTAATAAGGGAACCAGAGAAAGTCTTACTTTCATGTGTCTCAGCCAATGTCTCAGCAGTATTAGCTTCTGCTTCTTATTACAATACATAATAGTATCCTGAAAGGAAATAGGTCCCTGAAGGTGTGTGGTGTGAGTCCACAATAAGCAACAAAGCTTTAGAAATCGCCGTATCACTTCTCATTCCTATGCCCTTAGCATGCAACTTATGTTGTGATATGTATTATTTTAGTGACTATGAATGAGTTATTAAACCTACTATAATTGCAACATTTCAAAGACTTGTTTCAACAGGTAAAAATTATCTGAGTAATACATACTAAACAAAAGGTACAGTACATGAACTGATTTAGCAGAAGAAAAAATTTATTCACCTGCTGCCTAAAACTTACCGTGTACAATAGTTCTTCAGGAGTTACAGGGCTGGTGAAAATGGTGCGAAGACACCTGAGGCAAGCTTCAATAAATTTAAGATCTGGTGACAGTAACCCTGTAATCAAATATGGAGAATTTTGGGGGGCAGTTCTTACATATTAAGCAGTCAAGAAACAAAAAGAGCAATGAGTATGAGGGTACCCTGTAGTAAGGCTGGTATGATATGGCAGTCCAGTAGAGATTTAACGTTGTTTTCTGTACCCATTGCAAGGCTTCCTAGCACCACTGCACACTCGGTTTTCAGCTCAGTGCTGGAGGTCTCTTGCTGAAGCAAATAGAGCAACCTACACATGGAAAACACAGAGGATCAATTTCATTTAAAGGCATATAATCTGAACAGATAACTTTTATACATAAAATCCAGGGTCTACTAACATGCAAGGCAACTAATCAATGCCCCAAGTAGTCCTTTCTTGAACTAAGAATATAGTAAAGGCATGATTCTTCCTTTAACAATCTACATTACATGGACAGATAAAAAAAAAGTGAAGCAGTATCAGGGATGGATATTGAAGAAAATGGTTCTGAGAGCCAAATGAAACCAGGAATATGACCATGCTCAAAAAGGTTAAGAATAAGCATTAAGGAGCACAAAGTGATACTCTTAGGAAAGGTAGAAGAGAAAGACAATCCCTAAGAGATGGGGCGGGGGGTACTTATCCTAAGACACAAGGCAGCATAACAGAAGGCACAGAAAGAAGTCAGTGACTGGAGACAATGGGGAAAAAGAAAGGGAATGGCATTGAGCTAAAAAAAAACTTCAAATATGAACAGAAAAATCTTGAAAGCAGTTTTCATAACTTGGCCAAAATAGAGTAAAACAAGCATATCAAGTTCTAGATTTCCAATAGCAGCAAATGAAGCAACAACAGTGATTTGCAACTTCTTAAATTTTAAAATAGGGACTTGAAAATAAATCAAGAGAAGCTAAGTAAGGAGTGTATGATCTAAGTATCTTATGCAGAGGACAAGACAGAACTAGACAACACAGATACAAAAAATAACAATAACAATAACATGATCAGTGAAAATCACTAAACCATTAGGGATAACTGGGTAGGGTTGGTGATCAGGAAAATACCAAGCAAGCAAACTGGACTTCAACTTATGGTAGAAACAGCATGGACTGTTAGCCTGTCAGAAAGGTAATTTCACGCTGTGACCATCACAAAAGATAAAGTGCTGCTCCATGACAATACCACAACAAAAATCTCTCATGAATCAACTAAACATTAAACAGGGTGCAGAAACCAATCTGCTTCCACATATAACTTAGTTCTAAGATGTTTAGGGCCTTATAAGTTAGGAGAAACAGTCTGAAGCTGGGTCAACAGGTCTCATTCTGCCTCTCTCTCAAAAGAGAGCACAGAAAAACTCAAGGAAAAAATCAAGATACATTATTACTGAGTGTAAGAATATCCAGCTCAGTACCAAAGTATGTAATCTGGGTTGTTGTAGGTTTTTCAGGCTGTATGGCCATGTTCTAGAACATGGCCATACAGCCCGAAAAACCTACAACAACCCAATGATTCCAGCCATGAAAGCCTTTGACAGTACAAAGTATGTAATCCTTTTAATCAAAAATGTGACATTGCTTTGAAACAGAGAAAACATTTTGTGATAATCAGCCATTTCAATTACTCACATAATAGGTAACACATAACAGGTAACTATGTACACTGTTAAGACAAGACAATTCATATTTCTACCTATGACACATAAGTGTATCATCAACTGCTTAGCTGATAAATAGAGAGTTAGCCTATGGGATTACTGCCCATTTTTGTAGATTTCCTAGTTCTTATGTTTAAAACAAGTTTGATCAAGTTCTAGGTTGCCCCCAATAGATAATAAACAAAGGAAGATAATTTCAGAATGACCAGAGATTTCCAGGCAATACTTCAACAGTCATAAGGGAAGGCAGCTTTTGCTTTTTCATCACTTCACAACAGGGTTTGAAAAAGGATGAATGAGTTAGTTTGAAGAAAAAAATAGCTTCCTCCTATCTCTATTATAGTGAGATGGAATACGTGCTGATAAAAATGGTTATAAAATTTAAAAAACTATTTGAAAATGTAAATTAGATGTAAATTTTAAACATTATGTATTAGGATCTTAGCAAGACCTTACAAGACAATTTTTGAAGTCTCAATTCTAATATTTTAACTCACAAATTCAGAGATAAAAATTAATGCTTTGCATAGTGCACAACAGCCGTTTCAGAAAAGATGCTTTTACTCTCAAAGTGTGCGATCAAACCACAATCATCTCATTTTAGTGCTTCATTTTAAAAATAGCATTTTAAAAATAGCATCAGCCACCTTAAAACGGTGGCTGATGCAGTGTCACAAATTTTCAGTATTTGAAAATGTTATGCTACTATAGAGTAACTCTGTTGGGTTTTGTCCTGATTCAACTCAATTCCATATTAGTATACATGTAGACTGAAACATCTGTACTACATTGTACAGGAAATCCATTTGCCTGCAGGCAGTTATTTTTGTACAGAAAAATAATATGTAAAGGAGCTCTTTAGCAATTGTTTCTATTTGTAAAATGCAAGAAGTATTATTACGTTTTGTTATATTAGTGTTAGTAACATGAGTAGATTTCTAATTTGTCTCCAGCAATGCACTGAAATGTTGAGCAGAGGACCACAAGAATGATGGCATCCTAATGCTGAATCTAAGTGTATCTTCTATGCGAGATAAATTTGCCTTCCTGAATGCTGATGTTATAGCCTTTAGGGAATCAGAATGAGGAAGAGAATATCTTTAAAATGTGGACATCTTTTTCTTGTCCTGCATACACAATGTACTGTGAGATATTTTCAGAGGTAAGGTTAGGCAAATTGTCTGCTCATGGCCATTCCTGTCCATGGTTGTGATCTACAAAGCCAAAAGCTGCCTCCACTACTCCTACTTTTTCAGCCTTCTCCAACTCACTTTCACAGCTCACCTGTGGGTAATGTCAGTTGTGGCACTTCTCAATAATTAGAATTATGGTTTCTTCATCATTTCTTGCTTCCAATTCCCTTTATCTTACGTTTCAAACAGTTTTATTTGTGCACAAGCACATACAGACACGTTATCTGATCAGTTATGGCTCCATTTTATCCTCAGCACAATGCCTTTTTCTCAGGAAGGGACACTTGGTGTTGACTTTTCTTCAACAAGATATTTGAAAAAAAGTAGCACCTTAAAACTGAAAGAAATAATGTACCTACATGCCAAGTGCTATTAAATTCTATGGAACTTGATATTATGAATGTATTCTGTAAGTATTTTAAATCCTGATTTTGACTATGTTTTAATAGACTTGTTTTGAATATTTTTATTGTTAGATAAGCATTCCTAACTGCATAGAATATTTCACTGATCACAGGCAGAATATCATCACTCAATTAACTAGTGGCCCAAACTCATATATATTCAAGGCATTCTTACTTTTTTCAGCTTCCATATGCAATTCCAATTAGGGTCAGTAGTTAAACTTTTGAATACTTCTACTGATTATATAAACAACCCTCTTATTTTACATTCCTAGCAAAGACTGCAGAAAAGAACTTTCCTTAATAGGATCATGAGATTCTACTTATTAATCTTCTTTAGCGTTAAGTCTCAGAGATGCATTCCATATACAGTATTTTCTTTAACATCATATCTACAAAACAATGTGCAAATAATAAATTCCCTTTTCTAAAATATATTGCCAGATCTCTTACTGAATTAAATGAAGTAAAGCTCTCTTAATAATATGTAATCTTTATCTCTAAAGTAATAAAAAAGGATATGTGGTTGAAAACATGCAATGCAAATTAGCCTTACAATAACCAAAACACACCTTGATGCTCAATAGGAACTACCAATTCATAGCTCTTATATGAATCAACCTGTATGAGGCTTGCTTGTCACATTTTATACTATTGTACCCTATATATCAGTCTCTCTCAACCTTCATCCTTGTAGAAGACTTGGAATAATTTTCAGGGCTCAAGGACCCCCTAATAAAAAAACATAAGCTCACACTGTATTAGCCTGAACTGTAGATTAATAATCTAATAATATTTGTCATCAGAGCCTCTGGTGGCACAGCAGGTTAAACCACTGAGCTGCTGAACTTGCTGACTGAAAGGTTGGTGGTTCGAATCCAGGGAGCGGGGCCCAGCTAGGCCCAACTTCTGACAACCTAGCAGTTCAAAAACATACAATTATACCGCTTTGATGGGAAGGTAATGGCACTCCACGCAGTCATGCTGGCCACATGACCTTGGAGGTGTCTATGGATAATGGCGGCTCTTCGGTTTAGAAATGGAGATGAGCACCAACCCCCAGAGTCGGACACGACTAGACATAATGGCAAGGGGAAACCTTTACCTTTACTAATATTTGTCAATGCTTCTTTGAATAGGGATGTATTTTCAGAAAGTAATGTATGAGGAGGAATAAAAACCCAGGGAAGACTGAAATGATTCCTGGCCATGAAATGCTAATAAAAGTAAAAAATGGATCAGAGGAGGGGCGGAACCAAACATTGCTGATGAAACCTGCTGACATGAACACTGAACAGAAACATTTCACACTGCAACACTTTTGCAGATTCTACTTGTTTCTGCTTCTCCAGCTGCAATGTGCATAAACCTTGCTTCAACATGATATATTTTTAGAACGTTCTGTTCCTTTTTTGGCATACAATTAAAGGTTTTCTGTTAATTAACCATGGTTTCCCATTATATGCAATCCAAGAATTGATGCTCCAAAGCAGATCTGAAACTATAATTTGATGCAGATTAATCACTTCATGTTCCATAATAATTTCCCCTAACAAAGCTTAACAAAGGAATAAGTGTACATATAAGAATATATGTTTGCCATGTTCTTTATTTTTAGCATCATCAATTTCAATAGTTCTGCTTTAGCCTTCTTCTTTGATTCCTTTTCAGTCTATTATACAATATTTCCAGAAGATTAGTTTTTCACCCTCCCGTTTCGTCTCCTGTTCCTGTTCTCTCTTTTGCTCGCTCTATTAATTCTTCGCACCCAGATTTCCTTCCATGGTTTGTCACTAAATTTTGAAAGGGGCATTATCTGTGGCAACACCCCTAGAGCTTAGGAAATTCACCCGGTTCCTCTCCTGATGTCCCTTTTGAAGACATATTTATTCTGAAGGGGTGTGAATACGATTAGAGTTTCAGTGTGACTTGCTGTTGCTACTTTTATCTGCTGTTCCAGTCTCTTGCATCCATCAAGAGATTGCTCAGGCCTGGCTGCTTGCCATTAGAAATGTTTATCTGCTGTTCTCTTTTTAACCAATACATCTGTTATTAGAGTTTATTTTAGCTATGCTGTTCTGTGGGGTAAAGGCATTTTATAAACAAACGTATTCTTGCTCTGTGCTTCATCACTCAAAAGTTTATCAAGCAATTTTCTCAATCTGTCTTTTAGGGCACACTCCCAAAGTGGTCTACAAGATTACAAGGCGTAATACAGTAACAGTTTCAACATAGGCACACATTTTTATGTGTCCCCAATATATAGATATATAAATAGGTATAAAATCAAACGTTTTCTAATAATAAAGCAGCATTCGCAAAGCATGCTAAAAAGTCTGATTTCCCTTTTATGAAGTACAGCTGAAGTATTTTCAGCAGAGTCCACTGTAAATATTGCACATTGTTGCTATTAGACTCATGTAACTAAAACAGCCATTAGGTGGTATTCAGAAACCTTTCACTGTTGCCAACTATTTCACAATCTCACACTGAACTAAGGGGGCCCCATTGGGGATCAGGACCCACAGTTTAAGAAGCAATGATCTCGAGTACAGGAACATTGCTGAGAAAGCAACCTAGGCCACATTCATAATTAACTAAATAAGTAGGGCAAAACAGAGACTCCAATGCAGATTTTAAGTCTTGGGCAGGCTTACAGAGATGAATGCAATTCTAGATGGAGTGATCTCTGCCACTACCATGATCTCAGGGGGAAGCGGAGGAGGAGCTGGCCTTTGCATGCTACTGCACTTTTCCATTCAGATCTTAGATCCCTTGCTTCTTTCTGCATTCCTTGATTTCTGCTTTGGCCAGGCAAAGGAAGTGAGGTACTGGCAGAGAGAGAAATATGCAGTACTCAGGAAGAGGAGGAATTTTTGCTCCATCAGCTTCAGTTGTTTGATGGTATACTGTTCTCCAAAATAACTTTTCCCATGTTCTCTTGCAGCTGCTTCGACCTGGAACTACCTCCAAGATTATCTTCATATGCTCACCTGTCTGATCTCTATTAGGTCCCTCCCCCAAACTCACATTCTCCAGGAAGCTACTTAAATAAACTCCTGGTCCTGATATTTTAATGTAACTAAAGTAAGCTAAAATGCATGCTATTGAAGTAATTCTATTTTGTCTCCTTCCCTCCTCCTCCTACTATTGTTGATTTATTTGAGATTGCTACCCTTTCAGAAGGGACAGTATGGTAAAGTGCTATGAGTGATGAACAAGGACTCAGACAAGGGTTCAGATAACTGCTCAGCCATGGATATCTGCAGGATGGCCTTGGACAAGCCACTCTTGGCCTTCGACAAACTTCCTCTAAAGAAATCTTGCCAAGAAAACCTTAGGATAAGTTGGAGTCTACATGAGAGCACAAAACAAAGTTCTCCCATCTCATATTACAGCATATTTATACAATAAATCTTCTATTTCCTTTCATTACAATACATAAATATTCTATACTTTCTGTCTCCAAATCTACCACTGAGCTAATCTGAACTGATTTCACTTGGTTTTCTTATCTTTTTCCCCCTCCCTTCTGGTACCTTCTTTTGTCAAGCTTCCCAGTATCCAACTGTGTACACAGAAAGTCCTATTCTCAGAGCAAGTGTCAACCATGACTTTCTGCCATAGACACAGAGTCGAATTTTGATCACTTATAATGCTATTTTCTTGGCCGATATAGTGTATGGCAACATTCTTCAAATCAAATTAGCTTAGTCAGTGGATATCACAAGCTTTTCCTTCATCAAAAAAATCTATTATGGATCTGCAATCTGTATTTTAAAGGTCCACAAGAGAACTCTAAAAACAGACCCATTTAGAACAACTGTTTTTACAGAGAGCTGACACCCTCCTAACGCATAAATCACATTCAAACGCTCTGGCTCAGGTAAATATGATATGCAAAGCATTACTCTCAAACTCATAATACTGCACAAAAATATATTACCAGAAATAAAAGATTGAACTCAGTGCTTCCTCCTTGAAACAGAATATTTATCCTTTTAAAAATAATCTTAGTACCTGCTACAGGTTCAAACAGATCCAAACACTAAGAACAAGCTTAACCAGATATGCTTAATGGAACGCATTCTTAATTTATCACTATGATCATAGTTTCTCATGCTTAGTGTATCAAGTAGAGTCTTGCATACATTGTTTTAACAGCATTATAGGTTGTGGTCATTGTCATAGACAGTTAAATGTCCTTAAGACAAAGAATATCACAGCTAAAAACTACCTCCACATCTCTCATTGGATTATTTATTTATGCTGAATCCACAGGTACTCCAATGCTCAGCTCATTTTCATTAGCGTCGTTTCATTTAAGTGTCTGGAGACAGATAACCAGCACTGCAGGATTTCTTCCCCTTACTAATTAAATCAGTGTATTGGGTGGCTAAGGAATATGTAAACAAATCGTATCAGGGAAACAGAATTAGGGATGGACAATTACAACTGACAGGTGACTGATCTCATATTTTGTGCCCTTTCCTTACTTGTCCTTGTCTTTTCTTTTGAATGGCATATAATATGCCAGGAATATGAGGCAGAGTTTTAAGAGCTATTAGCCTTTGCAATGACTAATACAAGATCTGTTTAATTACAGTCCATGCAAATTCTCCAAAATAACCCTCTTCTTCTGCTAGGAAAGTGAGCAGTATCAACATCAAATTCTTCTCTCCCTCAAATTCAGTTTATGAGATGGAGGTGAAACTGCGGGTACAATTTCTATGGTAATAGATGTCACTGTAATTGCTGACCTAACCAGTCTCTTTTTCTTACACCACATTTTGATACAAATTATCTCATGTTTCCATTTAATGGAAATCATTAACTATTTTAAACACTGTAAATGAATTCGACATTCACTTCTACTTAATGTGCAGTCCTCATTCTTTTAAGTGTCCTCATAGCAGAACCATCATGTTTAGCAGTATCTTATAATCTAAAACAAGGTGTCAATAACATACGTTACTGCATATTCATAAGTTGCTTACCTGTAACTGTGGTTCTTTGAGTGTCGATCTGTGAAATTAGCACTGATGGGTCTTCCTGTGCGCCTGCGCAGAAATTCGGAATATACTATAGCTTTGAGTTTTTTTAACCTATAAGAAGCCCCGCCCCCCCCCGCCCCCCGCCCCGCACGTATAAAGGACCCACAGAGTGGTTTCACTTTAGTTCCTTAGCGCCAGACAGCAACCAAGGAAAAAACCAGAAAGGCATGACATAGAGGGGAGGATGGGCGGGTTCGTGCTAATTTCACAGATCGACACTCAAAGAACCACAGTTACAGGTAAGCAACTTATGATTCTTTGTCGTGTCGTCTGTGAAATGAGCACTGATGGGAGAATAGCAAGCTACTGACCTGGAGGTGGGTCATGCCACACAGGAGAAGAGTACGGTTCTGCCAAAGGCTGTGTCTTTCTTAGCCGCCAGGTCAAGCTTGTAATGAGACACGAACGTCGATGGCGTGGACCAAGTTGCTGCCTTGCAGATCTGGTCAAGAGGTACTCCACGAAGGAAAGCCTGAGAGGTAGAGACTGACCTAGTAGAATGGGCTGTAATGTGGAGTGGTAGTTCTTTACCTGCTAGCTGATAAGCCAGTCTAATGGTAGATATAATCCATGAGGCGAGTCTTTGGGAAGTCACTGGTTGACCCATGGCATCTTTTCTGTATTTAAGAAAGAGTCTAGGGGATTTCCTATATGATGCTGTCCTATGTATATAAAAAGAAAGTGCTCTTTTAACATCTAACGAGTGAAGTGTGACCTCTAACGGTGAGGTCGGGTGAGGAAAAAAGGCCGGTAAAGTGATGTCCTGGGACATATGGAAATAGGAGACCACTTTAGGCAAGAAGGTAACATCTGTGCGGAGGACTACTTTGTCCTCATGAAAACGAACATAAGGAGGGTCAGCTCGGAGGGCAGAGAGCTCACTTGCTCTCCTTGCTGATGTAACAGCCACTAGGAAAGCAGTCTTCCATGACAAATGGGATATTAGAGCGGAAGACATAGGTTCAAAGGGTGGTTTAGATAACTGGGATAAAACTAGTTCTAAGCTCCATGAAGGGGCAGGGGGGGAAACTGGAGGGTATAGGTTTTTGTAGCCTTTGAGGAACAATTGAACAAGGTTATCCTGAAAAAGGGACGGCAAGTCTTTCTTCCGTCTAAGGGAAGACAGGGCAGATGTGTAACATTTAACTGAAGAAAAGGAGAAGCCTTTAGAGGCTAGGTGAGAAAGGAAATCTAATATCAATGGGATGGAGATGCGTAACATTTAACTGAAGAAAAGGAGAAGCCTTTAGAGGCTAGGTGAGAAAGGAAATGTAATATCAATGGGATGGAGGCCACAGAGGGGGCTTGGCCTGTATTTTCAGCAAATGATTTAAAGGTGGTCCATTTGTAAGCATATGCTTTATGTGTGGACGGCTTTTGAGCTGCTAGGATTATGCGGGACACACTGTCAGAAAGCGTCAGCGTGGTTTGATCCTCCACGCGGTTAGGTGAAGGGAGTGTGGGTCCGGGTGTTGTATTAGGCCGTTTTCGACCGTGAGAAGATCTGGGGATAGGTGGAGCCGGAGAAATTGGCCTTGAGAGAGTTGGAGGAGTGGAGTGAACCATGGTTGGCGGGGCCACCATGGTGCTATCAGAATGCAATTTGTATTGTCTGTAATTATTTTGGCTATAACCGAGGATAGGAGCGGGAGGGGGGGAAAGAGGTATAATAGGCCGGGGTTCCATTGGAAGAGGAATGCATCTCCGAGGCAACCTGGGGATGCGCGAGGGGGGAGTCGTGCGCAAAACAGGGGACAGTGAGTGTTTGTCGGTGATGCAAAGAGATCTATCTGGGGCATGCCCCAGAGATTGGAAATGACTTTGAACTTGGATGGGTGAAGCTGCCACTCGTGGTTGGTCTGTGTGGACCTGCTCAGTGAGTCGGCCAGAGTGTTGTCTTGACCCGGAAGGTGAATGGCGATCAGGAAAACTCTTTCCTCTATGCACCATTCCCAGATGCGGGTCGCTATGGAGAGCAGAGTCTGGGAGTGTGTTCCGCCCTGTTTGTTGAGGTAGTATTTGACGGTGGTGTTGTCCGTCACTACCTGGATTGTGTGATTGTATACAATTGGTTTGAAGGCTCTCAGTGCTTTTTCCACTGCAATGAGTTCTAGGGCGTTGATGTGTAGCTGACGCTCTGGTTTCGACCAGCGGCCGCTGATCTGGAGGTCGTTTATGTGTGCCCCCCATCCCGATGTGGAGGCATCGGTCGTGAGGGCCATGGACGGCCTGGGTGGGTGGAAGGGCATTCCCCGGTTCACATTGTATCGCTTTGTCCACCATGATAGGGAGTCGAGGACAAGCTGGGGGGGGGGTGGAGGATAGTGTTTTGGGAGTCCTTGTGTGGACGGAACACTCTGAGGAACCAATTTTGGAGGGGTCGTAGCCGTAGACGGGCGAAGGGAGTAACAGTGGTGGTAGATGACATATGGCCAAGGATGGACTGGATGGCCCATGCGGAGGCGCACTTGCGATTCTGGAGGTCCAGAATGGCTTGTCGAAGGTTGTTTAGGCGGTCTTCTGGGAGGTAGGCCTTTCGGAGCGTAGAGTCGAGGACAGCTCCTATAAACTGTATTCGTTGAGACGGGAGAAGGTGAGATTTTTCTTGGTTCACAATCAGGCCCAGGTCCTGTAGAAGACATAAAGTGTAATGAATGTCAGATGACAGTTCAGAGTGAGATCTAGAACACAAAAGCCAGTCGTCCAGGTACGGGAAGACCGTAACCCCCTGCTGGCGGAGATGTGCTGCTACAACAGTCATACATTTAGTAAACACCCTGGGAGAGGTACAAAGTCCGAAAGGGAGCACATTGAATGAGAATATTTGGCCATCTATTGCAAAATAGAGAAATTTGAGATGGTGGGGTCAAATTGAGATATGGAAATATGCATCTCGGAGGTCTATGGTTGCTAACCACGCTCCTTCTGGGAGGAAGGGAAGTATGTTGGGAAGAGTGACCATCCGAAACTTACGAGGTGTTATAAAGGTATTGATTTTACGTAAATCTAGGATAGGGCGGAGTCCTCCATCCCGTTTATCCACAAGGAAGTAGCGGGAGAAGAAGCAAGATGAAGCTTCACATGAGGGGATTGAGGAAATAGCACCCTTTTGGAGAAGGGAGGTAATTTCTTCCCAGATGACAGGGGAAGATTCAGTAAGTATGATCTTGCCCGTCGGGGGGTAGGAGTGAAATTCAATAGCATAGCCTCTATTAACAATATCTAGCACCCAGGTGTCAGAGGTTATGGCCCGCCACGCGGGGAGGTACGGTTGAAGTCTGTCAAGGTAGGAGGGAGAGGGTGTGGTGGGGTTAGGGGTTGGGGGAGGTTTAGAATCACATTGTTTGCTAAAAACGGCGTTTGTTATTGTTAGGTGGCCTGGTACCATGGTACTGACCCCTGGCAAGTAGAGGAGGTCTTCTTGTAGGTAGAGTCGATGAGTACGGTCTTCTTCCCCTATAGAAGGAGGAGTAGTAGGGTCTGTGATAGAACTGGGGTCGTTGGTAGTAAGGACCCCATCTGTGTTTTTGTTGGTAGGGATATGATTGTTGGCCATATTTGTTTACTGTCTGTTTCATCTCATGAGAGTGTTTTAGTTGGGAATCTGTATCTGGATTGAAGAGGCCTGCCTCATCCATTGGGAGGTTTTCAATTAGTGTGCGCTGTGATGGAGAAAGGATAGCAGCACGTAACCAGGCATGGCGATGCAAGGCCACTGAGCCAGCAATGAGTTTAGCAGAAGTGTCAGAAGTATTTTTTGCAAGGTCTTTTTGTAATTTAGACAGTAGTAGTGCTTCCTGGTGGAAGGCCTTAATTAAGGGCTGATCCGTCGTAGGAAGGAGATCTAAGTAAGGAGTCAGTTTATTCCAGAGATGAGTCTGATAGACACTCATATAGACTCCATAGTGAGCCATGCGTGCAAACAAGCATGCTGAGGAGTAAAATTTTTTGGCCATAGTGTCCAGTTTCCTCCCTTCTTTAACCGAAGGGGAGGATTGGTTAGCTTGAAGTTGTTGAGGAGTGATATAGGTTTTGGTTGAGCATCTGTCACTATAGAATTTGCTTTAGGCATCTTAGAGAGCCATGATGCAGAAGTAAGGTCAATACGGTAAAGATTTTCTGCTCTTTTGGGTGTAGCTGGCACAAGAGCTGGTACAATCCCAGTAGTCTTCAGGATTTTTAGAAGGTAAGGTAGGGTAGGTAGGGAGGTCGATATAGGGGGCTGTTGTTCAGAAGTGGTGAAGCAAGGATCCTGAACTGTATCAGAAGGTTCAGGAATGGACAAATTAAGGGCCCTAGAAAGCCTAATTAGCAAGGCGGAGAAATTTTTGAAATCTTGAAGTTGTTGAGGAGTGATATCAGAGTCAGGCTGAGGATCAGGGAAGGCAGGGGTATCGTCTTGAGAACCAAGTTCAATAGTATCAGAGTCAGGTTGAGGGGGAGGGGAATCCTCTGGAGGAGGATCCTCCTCTATTGGTTGAGGGTGTGGGGGAGGGCGAGAAATGGTGGCCGAGGGGGGCACACGTGAGGGCTGAGGGTGTGAGGGCCTATGTAGATGAGGATCAGCAGGCCCTTGTTCTCCATAGTGATCTGGAGGAGGATAGTAAAAGGGATAGGCTGGGTATGGAGGAGGAGGAGGGTAGATGTGGTAGGGATAATCTGGATAAGGATAAGGGATGAGTTGGGGAGGGTGCGCGCGCGCGCGCTTAGGAGGAGGTGGCGAAGGGCTTTGGGAGTGCTCAGAAGAGGCGGAACGGCGGTTCCGCGAGGAATGCTCTCTCCGGGGGGGAAGTTCTTGGGGAGTGGAAACCATAGGTACCGAAGGAGCAGGGCTAATCAAGTTGGGAGGGGCGGAGGACTGGGAGGGAGGAAGCGGAGGCGGCGAGAGAGCCGGATCCGGCGAGGCTTGTCCCTGAAGGTGAGTGGAAAGGAGTTCAAGGGGGGGGGGGAGTTGGGGAGGGGTTTTCAATCTGGAGGAAGGACGCCAGCGACTCTTGCACATGGTGGGGAGAGGAGAGTGGCTGAGGCATCGGATCCAGAGGGGGAGGGCTCAAGGGCTGTGTGCCAGTGAGTTGCCGTCCCTTTTTCTGTTTGGTATTTTTTTCTTTTGATTTGCCTGATTTTGAAGCCTGTTTGGAAGGCTTAGATTTTTTCCTCAAAGGCTCCGCAAGGGAAGCAGAGGGTAAATTGGAGTCAAGCCTATCTCCAGCAGGAGAGGGAGGCTGAGCTGTTTGTATATCAGGGGATTGGGACTCAGCCACGTGGCGCGCGGAAGTGGAAGGGGCTTCCGGGGCCAGAGCTCTTTCATATAGTAGAGCTTTTAGACGGGCATCTCTGCTTTTACGAGCTCTAGTTGTAAAGCTTTTGCAGATCTCACAGGTCTGGGGGCTGTGAGACTCGCCCAGGCATAAGAGGCACTTCGAGTGCCTATCGGCATCAGGGAGGGTAGTCCCACAAGCCGAACAGTTTTTAAAAAATAAAGTAGCCATCTAGCCTGAGAAGAATCCAGGACAGTCCAGGGTCAGGGAAGGAGAAGTCAGCGTAGTCAGAAGCCAGAAAAAGAGTCCAATAACCAGAGAAGTAAGCAGGGATAGAATAGCATAGACCGAAGTACTTGCTGTCGCGCGGAAAAGGAACTAAAGTGAAACCACTCTGTGGGTCCTTTATACGTGCGGGGGGGGGGGGCTTCTTATAGGTTAAAAAAACTCAATTAAAGCTATAGTATATTCCGAATTTCTGCGCAGGCGCACAGGAAGACCCATCAGTGCTCATTTCACAGACGACACGACAAAGAATACTAATATCTATCCATTTTTTCTTGTACATTTAAAATAGTCAAGCAAGTGCAAGATGACACAGCTAAACACGCCCTGTTTCAACAGTATACTTCTGATTAAACCACTTCTGTCAGCAGAACACGAAACAACTCAAAACATACCTCTAAATTTGACATTTCTTTTTTGTACGTTTGAGGAATGGTTTCTAAAGTCATGGTAGCTCCTCTAGCCCATCCAAAAACAACATGTTATAAGACATTGTATTTTCTGAGTTGTACAGGGATCAATTAATAAATTGACCCGGACTTGGATTTTAATTGGTGTGTTTTTAACAACTGTTTATTTAATGTCCTGTTTTTAATTAATTTGTTTAATGTTTTTATGACTGTGATGGCACCGAATGGTGCTTACTGTGAGGCCGCCCTGAGTCCCCCCTCGGGGGTGAGAAGGGCAGGGTACAAATAGAGGAAACAAACAAACAAATAAATAATTATGTGGGGAAAGCTCTACTAGTTGTCCATTACAGTTAGCCACCCACATTCATGATTCTTCTTACATCAATTTCAATACAGGCAATCCCCAAGTTATTAACAAGATAGGTTCTGTAAGTTTGTTCTTAAGCTGAATTTTTATGTAAGTCAGAACAGGTACATTTTTAAGTGTAACTCCAGCCATATACATACACACACATACACACTTTGGATAGCATAGGGAAGAATTCACTGTGGTGTTTGTTTTGCTGTCTGTGCCAAAGTGTAAAAGACTTATCCTCACTTTCTGTCCCTGTGATAATTGGATTTTGGAAGAACTGGCATGTGTGGAAACAAGGACTGGTGAGAAAGCTTCAATGGAGACACCTTCCTCCCATGACAACTCTTTCAGGAGAGAATTTCCCTTCCTAGGGGCAGGTTTTTCTCACATCCTGTTGTATCACCCCAGTTCTTAACTATGAGTTGTTTGTAAGTCAGACGCTTGTAACTCAGGGAGTGTCTGTATTTGAAAATATGTAGCTCCTGCTTAACCAGCTCAATTTCTTCAACACATTCCTTCTGTTGTTTCTCCACTTGTCCTATTGTGCATTCCTTCATTTCATTTCCCACTTTCCCACCATGAAGAGTCAATCAGATATTAAACCCCTTTCCTGCTGATTCACTTTTTCACTCTGCCCCTCTACTGCTAGATTTTAAACCACTTTCCTGTCACTCCACCTCCTTGACTCACTTCTTTTTCTGATCAACAAGAAAGGGGTTTAAAATCTGAGTCTTCATAGTGGGAAGGTGGTGACTGGCGTGAGGGATTCATGGTGCTGTTTGCAAAACATAGAAGGGCAGGCAGGGGCAGCAGCAGGAAGGAGGCAAGGAAATGGACCAATGGAAAAGGGGATTAAAATCTGGCAGCAGAAAGTGAAGCAAGCAGCGGATCTGTAGGAAAGGGATTTCCAATCTGGTAATGGAAGGAATGAGTCAAGGAGGTAAATATGGCAGGAAAGACATTTACACTGCCTGAGTCTTCATGGTCAGAAAGCGGCAAAAGGAGTGAGAGCTGGTGCTCTTGGCAAGACATGGAAAGACAGGTGGAAGAGATGGAGGAAGGAGATAGATCAGTTGGAAAGGGATTTAAAATCTGTCTGAGGTTTCATTGTGGGAAGGTAGGAAAGGGAGTGAAGGGCTGGGGTTGCTGATGAGAAAGAAGTCTGTAACATGCATGGTAAGAGTGTGCTTAAAACCTAATCTCCATGAATGTGAGGAGCCAGGTGTATATCTACAATTGTCCAAACTAGGACGGAATGAAACACAATTATTTTGATCTGCTGCTACTAAACAATGATCTAAGGTAAATAATTATAATAATATGCAGCACAAGGACATTTAACTCTCACAAACTGCAAAAAGCATACAAAATAGCGCTAGCAATTCGCAAGCCCCAGAGTTCAGTGTTATAAAAGCCTTGATATCACTTAAAGAAGATGTCACCCCAAAAGAAAAAGAGAAAATAACTGGTTTTTTTTGTTTGACTTTACTCTTTTTCCTACAGCCCCGAAATTATTGCATGCAATCCACAAGCAAACAGAGGGCTGAAAGCTGTTTTAAGCATTTTTCTTCCAGGCTTTGCTAACTTACTATGCTGTGGGAAGAGTTTTAAGAACATTGAAAGCAGTACAAATCAGAGCTTTCAGGAGACATCTACACACCATTGCTTCATAACATGAACTGAATATACAGTACTAACCTCAGTAACTGGGAATACAGGACAGTCATCAACAGTCAGACAAATTAAAGTGCCAGAATCTTAATAGGTGAACTTGAGATCTGCTGTGAAATCAGTGAAAATCAGAGTAGCAGAGGACATACCTTGGAACCGCTCCCAAAACAATCAAGTTGGCTTTTTGTTTGTTGTTTCCAATTACAGCATTTTTCATATCTCTGTAAATCCAGAAAGAGAAAAACCCTAGTAAATTATGCTGAGGTACTAAGGGCTCAGTTTTGCAGAATTTCGTTCCACTGAGATCAAACAGATGTTATATCTGAGAACTAAATAGGAGACAAGTAACAGATCCCACAACTTCCAAAAATTCAAATCTCTGGCATTTTTCTATCCCCAGCCATTCAAGTAGCAAAGAGAATCACTTGGTCATTCATAACAGAGACTTCTGACATATATTTCAGATATCAGGATCATATTGTCAAAAGCTAGTAAGGAAATAAGGATGTATACATTGTACTACCGTGAGAGTGGGTGCAAGAAACATGCAATAAATATAAAAATCCCAATTTTGCTATTGTTTGTTTTCTATATTTGCATTATTATGCTCCATGGAAATTACAATCTAACCAAGTTTCCATGCTGGTTTTGCTCTAAACAGTCTTAAGATAGCCACAAAACTATCATTCTAGTTTAAGAATTCTAGTTTAAGAGAGCCAATACAGACTCAATTTTTCCTAATAGCATTAGCATAGCTTTTCTGGGAGAACCAATGTGGTATAGGTTTTTTGAGTATCGGACGAAGATACTGGGAGATGAGAGTTCAATTCCCTGCTCTGCCATTGAAATCCAGTGGATGATCTTGGGCAAATCACACCTTCTCTGTCTCAGAGGAAACAAACGGAAACCACCTCTGAACAAAGTAATGACAAGGTTGCCTTAGGATCACCATAAATAATTTTAAAGTACACAAAAAAGTCTTTCTAGATCAGATCCAGATTTAGCCACACTGAGAAGCAAACCCAATAAAATCAACTAGTGGTGATCATGCTCCCCTGATTCCAATGAGCCTTGTCAAAGTATGACTACATCTGAATGTAAATTCATGTTTAAAAGCAGAGAAAGCATTTGGCAACATGAAAATAATTGTCTAATTTTAGTACTAGGGATAACAACAAGAAATTTAAATTCTGAGTAGTAATACTTTATTACTCCCAACAGCCAAATTAATCAGTGATGGCAACCAAGATTTGGTGAGACCATGACACAGCTGGCCTATACAATTAACAGATTGTTTCGAACAGTATGAAAAACCTTCGATTGACACCCCCTTCAAGTATTTGGGTCAAGTTCAAAGCCGAAACTTAAATTTATCTCCTTCATCAAGAGTTATATATTTAGTTATGACACTATCTGACATTGCTTTTTAGATGCTATCCAAGTGCATCCAGAAAAAAAAACACCAGGTAATAGTCAACATTGCCCTAAGTCATAATGTGAAACAGTTATATCACAAAGTAGAACAGACTAGGGCCCCTAATCATGCCTATTCAGAGCCCCACTAACAAACTTCAGAAGTGGAAGGAATTTTAACTTTAAAACAAAGCTTTGTAAAAAGTTTGAGAAAAGCAATTTTGAAACACTTCATCAATAGTCTGAAACACTTCATCAATAGTAGATGCATAAAAATGCAATTTATTTAGAGCATCTTCTGAATACAGGATTGAATTAATGCACATAAGGTTTCAAAGATATTCATATTATTTAATTTTAAACTGCCTGGAATTGAATTTTGAAAGAAAGGCAGGATATAAACTGATTGGAATTTCAACTTGTGAAAGAACGTGGCAATACTAACGTTTTCATTAATTTCTGTTATGGCAAAAGGAATGGGCTGGAAAAAATCAATTCTGATTTCTCCTCTTTACAACATGGATTACAGGTTAGCTGGCTAGCATTCTGTTGGGAGTTTACGGTGCCAGAAACTAATTTACAATTGTGCAGTTCAGAACTGCCACATTGTGCAACCATCCTATTCCCAGAGACAGAATGCTATTATAGCTATGCCTTTTGGGACCACAGCACAAGCAGAGCAAATAATGCAGCCAGGAAGCAATAGTTGTGATGCACCACAATAGGCCGTTATGTGGAATAGGCTGCCCTTGAACTGTAACAGTGCAAGTAGAGAGAGGACAACAGTACCCAAAAGAGTCGTGGTGGACTGATAATCTAAAACAGAAGTCAGTTGAAAGTTATGAAAATACCCTGTGTGTCAGGCCAGAAAAATATTCACTGTTTAGTAGTACACCATTGTGCAATAAGAGCTACTGTTGAAGTACAGGAAATACTGAACACTGCCCAGCTATGCAGTGGGAGCACGTATAGTCCACTGGGACATTTTACACAGTGCCCCATTGCTCATCACCACAATCTTTTAATATGGTTGCACATCTTGTCACCAACACAGAAAAGTTACACATCACAGTCAATACTTGCAGTACCTTTCAAATACGACTGCTTAGGTAAAACATAAGCACTAACATATTGCGCATTAAGTCCAGTAACCAAGGTTACAAATTGTTTAGGACTTAACACTTTATTAAACTGTGCATCCATTTATAAAATATTCTACTGGCATGGAGTGATCAAAATAACAGAATAAATACATTAACATACTGAAATAAATGATAGAACTGGAGGAACCTCAGTTCCATCCGAATGCCTACCTATCCGAATGCATCTCTTCCTACGAACCCTCCAGGAAGTTAAGATCATCTGAGGAGGCTCTGCTCTCGATCCCGTCTGCTTCGCAAGAACGCTTGGCAGGGACGAGGGACAGGGCCTTCTCTGTGGTGGCCCCTCGGCTGCGGAACTCCCTGCCTAGGGATATTAGATCAGCCCCCTCCCTCCTGACTTTTCGGAAGAGAGTGAAAACCTGGCTCTTCGAGCAAGCATTCAGAACCCTGGAATAGATAGTAAAGTTTGAGATGGAGAATGACCCAGGAACGGTCAAGACGATGAAACGGACGAGGATTGGAATGAGAAGATATAGCTCTTTTTAAATTGTTATTGCACTTTTTTGTTTAAATGCACTTAATTGTCTTTGCTTTTGAATGTATGTATTGATGGCATCAAATTGTGCCGATATGTAGACTGCCCTGAGTCGCCTGCAGGCTAATATGGGCTGGATATAAATGATGTAAATAATAATAATAAATAATAGTGTTTCGGTTTTTGTATAATATCAGTGGCTAGCCAATACCCAGAAAATACTTTCTGGTTGCCTATGGCTCTAGCATTTGTGAAGCCTTTGCCTTGTGGGTGATTTTTAGTTATATAGTGCTATTGTGCTACATATCACATTGATTTACAATACATTTTCTGTCTATTGCAAAGAATGTATATTCTCTAGTTTTAGGTTAGATATTAAAATATCCTTCCCTAAAACTTGATAAAATGGGAGTGACCAGTTTCATTTTATTTTAGATACACTCAGATGCAGTAAGCATATGTCTTACTGGGTTGCTGTGAGTTTTCCAGGCTGTATGGCCATGTTCCAGAAGCATTCTCTCTTGACATTTCGCCCACATCTATGGCAGGGATCCTCAGAGGTTGTGAGGTCTGAAAGCCTTCAACAACACATTTGTCTTACTGCTCCTGAATGTCATCAGAAGTTTTCAAGCTGCCTGTCACGACCCCATGAATTCTATCAGCCATAAATTTTCCACAATTCAAGGGAGAAGTGGAACGCCTAGAAGCTATACATAACATGGCCAAACCAAATGAAAATTTAGTCTGGCCTTGGTAAAAGGAAAAATTAAAAAAATATGTACAAGGCATACTAAATATAGGAAGCTGTTTTTTCATAATATGTGGTGAACAGAAGCTGGTTGTTCTTGCATCCAAAGTGCAATATGTGGAATCACCAAAACAATTCCATACTTTCAGTCCTCTTCCATACCACAAGCACAACTAACTGTACATATAGCTGGACAACTTCACCTTCAGCAAAATCACTGACCCTGAACAATATTCTGAACCTAATAAGACATTCTCAAATAAAAATGTTTGTCTCTCTTGGGACAAACTAAGCTCTTACGTTCACCACTTGACAAAGGTCTATTCTATACTGTCATATAAAATCCAGATTATGTTCTCTGAACAGATCATATGGGAGTAGAGACTCATATAATCCAGTTCAAAGCAAATAACGTGGATTATCTGCTTTGATAATCTGAATTATATGGCAGTGTAGAAGGGACCTCAGAGAAGAGGATGATTCCTTTTCTTTATAGGAGTTAAAAATACAGTAATTGATACATGGATACATCGACCCAGGTTTTGGGGTGGATTTTTAAACTAAAATTTCTAAACTTATATTTGAATACATACAATAGTCAGAAGGCTATAGCCTCACACCTGGGGGGGGGGGGGCAGGGTGTGTTTGGAAGCATGGATACAGCTTCTGAGTTGCATCCAGGAACTGCAACTGGATGCTTATGTATGAAAGCTCTAGAGCAAACATTTTTCAAGCACTAGTTTGATAACAGTTTAAATGTTTATTTCTGAAATACAAGTATCCAAAACAAAGGGAAATTATTTCAGTGTCAAATATAACTGTAAGCAAAAGCCATACAAGCAAAACCATTCTAATTAGTCTCAAAAGGTAAAGATGCTATAGTCAAATCAAAAGAAAATACTGCAATGAAAAAAGATGACCCCCAATTTCTCACTGCCATAAAATTAAACATATTGGAAAATGTGCGTATTGCTTTGCTATACTAGTATTATATACAGACGCAATTAAAATAAAGCCCAAATAATTACTTTCAAGTGACTGCAATTCCAAAGCTAAAAGTGTAATCATCTCCACTTTTTCACACTGATATGTTTTCTTCTACTTCTTTAGTTTCCTCAACAATTAAATACAAATTCCTACTCAAATGCAATTCCAGTAGTAAACACAAGTATTTATTAAAATACATGACATCCATCCATTTATACCTCATTCTAATACCAGAAAAATAGAACAGGAAACACAGAAATTTCTTTTGAGTCTTTCTCCTTAATTTAAATGTGGAAGTAGTGTAATGGTTCTTAAGATATGTCAAATGCAGAATGTTCAAACCATCCAGTTTTCCAAATGTTAAGACCACAAATCCTATCAGCTCAAGCCAGCACTGGACACTTCAGTTAAACAACACCTGGAAAGGTACACAAATTCTACCCCTAACACAGCAGTCACTGGATTCCTAGACTATAGGGGGGAAAGTCTTCTAAAAATGCTCCTTCTCAGAAAAAAAGTAACATATATATTTTAAAATCTCTCTTTTTGCTTGTGGATATCTATAGTCAGTGCTGACAGAAGTAATCATGCACAAAACTACAGTGCATGGGAAACTACAGGGAAGCTAAAAATGAATAAATAATCCTTCTTGCATCCATAGTAAGAAATTCACTTTAAAAAAAAATCAACTGCACTACGTTGGAAAGAGCACTACCAAAACCTCCTGAATCACAGCTTCAATGTGGCCAAAGAGGTTATCTCACAAATCCCACAACATCAAACCAGGGATGATCTTGCAGCACTGCCTAGTTTGGAAGAAGTAAGCAATGCCATCAGCCAACAAAAAATAACAAACCCAGCTGACCTGATGGGATCCCTGCTGAAATCTTTAAATAGGGTGGACCTGAGCTGACACAACTTCACCAGCTCATTGAAAAAGTGTGGTTGACTGAGAAAATCCCAGCAGACTTCAAGGATGCCACCATCATCACCCTCTTCAAAAAGATGGAAAGAACAGACTGCGAAAACTATCAAGTTATCTCCCTTCTAACCTCCACTGGGAAAATCCTTGCAAGAATCCTTGCAAACCGCCTTCTACCTGTTTCAGAAGGCCCCATCCCAGAATCCCAGAATAGCTTGTACCCCTCCAGAGGAACAGTGGACATGATCTTCATTGCCCTACAGTTCCAAGAAAAATGCAGGAAACAAAATCAACCTCTGCACATAGCATTCATTGAACTTGCAAATGCATTAGACACAGTGAATCGCAGTGCTCTCTGGACCATCCTCCAAAAAAGTGACAAATTTGTGAACATACTGTGGCTCCTCCACAATGACAACAGTCTTGGACAGCAATGGCTCCCAAAGTGACTCATTTAAGATGGAATCAGGTGTCAAACAGGGATGTGTTATTGCCAACCTTATTTTCCATCTTCATTGCTATGATACTTCATCTTGTTGATGGGAAGCTTCCTATCGGAGTGGAAATAATCTGTTGGACAGATGGCAAACTGTTTAGCCTCAGCAGACTAAAGGCAAAACCAAGGTCACAACATCTGTTATAGAACTCCAATATGCTGATGATAATATAGTCTGTGCACATTCAAAAGAAGACCTATAAGCCACTCTAAACACCTTTACTAAAGCATACGAGAAGCTCAGCCTCTCACTTTACTGGCTGGTGTCTACTGCTGGTGGTAGTCACCAGCCAATCCCTCTGCAATGCCAGAAATACAGCTTGATGGTGTAACTTTAGAAAATGTTGACCATTCCCGCTACCTTGGTAGCCACTTCCCCACAAAAGTCAACACTGACACTGAAATACAATACAGCCTGAGCTCTGCTAGTGCAGCATTTTTCTGAATGAAGCAGAGAGTGTTTGAGGACCGGGACATCCATAGGGATACCAAGGTGCTTGTTTATAAATATATTGTCCTCCCAACCCTGCGAAACGTGGACTGTCTACAGACGTCACACTCAACTCCTGGAAGGATTCCATCAAGTGTTGCCTCCGAAAAATCCTGCAAATCTCTTAGGAAGACAGGTGGACAAATGTCAACACACTGAAAGAAGCAAAGACCACCAGCACTGAAGTGATGCTCCTACGCCATCAACTCTACTGGACTGGTCACATTGTCCAAATGCCCGATCACCATCTCCCAAAGCAGTTACTATACTCCCAACTCAAGAACCGGAATCGTAACGTTGGTGGACAGAAAGAGAGACTTAAAGATGAGCTTAAAGCCAACCTTAAAAACGGTGCCATAGACACAGAGAACTGGGAAGCCCTGGTCCTTGAGTTCTCTAACTGGAGGTCAGCTGTGACCAGCAGTGTTGCAGAATTTGAAGAGGCACAAAT